>ML778254.1:733073-765562 GCA_009831015.1 Picea engelmannii
AAGAAACTGATAAAAGGGGCCAAAAGAGTGACAAAAAGAGGCCAAAAAGTCTATAAATAGAAGTTGGCAGCTCATTATCACCATTGCTGATTTGGAAATTGACTCTGGAGCCAAAAGACCCCCTTTGCCAAAGATTGTGATTCCAGGAGCTTCAGTGGACGAAACGGACTTCTGCTTGGACCAAGTAAGTACAAACTCCCTCATCTTGCATTTCAATACTTCATTTATTGTTTTTGGGTGTGTTTTGGGGGTGGTCATCGACCTCCAAGAGGTCGGCCCTAGCCAAACACGGGTTGTCCAGGGACAGCCCACGGGTACCCGCGCGCAGGGTCAAAACTACACGCGGGTACCCGTGACTGTCACCTCGACAGCCCGCGGGCTACCCCCGGGCAATGGAAAATTGGGTGTGCAAGATCTAAACTCCCCCTTTTTTTCTTTGTGTGTTTGGCAGGATGTATGCTCATTGGAGAGAGAGGGAGCACAAGGCTGCCAATGAGGCAGTGGCTGCCAATGAGGCAGTGGCTGCAGATCCGAATGTGATGGCCGTGCTGACGCAGTGTGGCTTGGTGAAGTTTTTCCTGTGTCCGTTTATGCGCGCTCAACCCAGGCTACTGAATGCCTTGGTTGACTATTGGCACCCAGACGCTGAGGCCTTTATGATAGAGGGGCAATCCTTGGTGCCCACCACCAAGGATATTTACTTTTTGATGGGCCTCTCGAGGAGAGGGGAACCCGTCAACTTTCAGACTTTTCCTGCGGGGCCGAGCAAAGTCTCAGAATTGATAGAGGAGTACTATGAGGCTGGGACCGATCAGAGATCTTCTTCGGTTCCCATGAGTAGGATTGCCAGCCTCGCCCTCCTGACCATTTTGTCACTTATCGGGCAGATTACCGGCTCTGCGGCCGTGCATCAGGCTTCGTGCGCACAGATGAACTGTGCAATTCAGTGCATGAATGCACAAATTTTTTACTGGAGTACCACACTACTGGAAAGCATGACAGGGCAGCTGACAGCTTGCAGACAACAGACGCACAGGAACTTTGGGTTTGGGACCATCCTGTGTTCGTTCTTTTTTGAGAGAGTTCCATGCTTTAGTCCTCGGCTGACAGTGCGAGGACATCTGGCGACTTTCCCTGCAGTGTGCAGATGGGCAGTGTTGCTGCCGTGACAGGGTGGTGGGAGGACCACTGAGGCCTTCAGTGATGACTTCTTCGTGTGGCTGTCGCGACAGATCCCGACGATCGAGGATTATCCATATGCAGGGATCGACTTTTCCAGAGATCCAGCGATACCATTGCCTCCTCGTGAGGAGCGAGGGGAGATGGGTAAGTCTCCACCGATCTAGTTTTTTGTTTGCATATGTAATTTTTATGTCTTTTTTGATATATATTTCATGTTTTTGTCTAACAGATTTTTTGATGGGTGTACATTGTGTTGCGTGCAGATGTGGGACCCGTACGACCTGTCGATTATGCACAGAACAGGCGCCGCCCACGACCAGAGGTCGCAGATGCTGCTGCCAGGGGAGCAGCAATAGCAGGGAACCTCCCAGCAAGAGAGGCCGAGAGGGCTCTTACACGGATTGAGCGGAACTTCACTGAGCTCACTCGCACAGTTCCCATGGCAGAGATAGAGGACTTGCCGCCCTCGATGCAGACTCATATTGTGGGGGTACCTCGGACATGGGTTTGATTGTTTAGGCGTTTGGGTCGGGCTGTACATGATTATAACAGGGCCCATAAGCCCTGAACAACCTTGAGACTTTTATGTGCCACGAGCACTGATATGTATATATATTTTTTGAGGGCATAAGCCCCAGTGACTCGTTATGATTCCCATTTTTTGAGGCGCTTGCGTCCATCTATGTACTCTGAGTATTTTCGGATGTTTATATATGGTTTTTATTTCTTTTATGTGTCTTTATGGATTATGTGTGCAAAAATTTATTTACATGTGTAAGATCATGATCTTTTTATGTGTGAGCAAGATGCCAATCTAAAATGTGATTATCTAGAGTATCTGTGATTTGATTTAGACTCCTAGGAACATGAAAATATGTAATATAATCAAAGTTCCGTTCCAAGAGACGTACCCTAAGGAATCGTCGGTGTAAATTTGGGTCATGCACCCGGTATATTCTGTTTAGCTGCGACACAACCAGTTGAGCGTCTAGATAGACCTGGAGACGAGAGATACTCAATGACAAAGCATCACGAAGAAACTCAATAACTGCGCTATACTCAACAACATTGTTTGTAGTGTCACCTAAGCATATCCCTCCAAAAGATAACAACTGACCCTGTGGTGTAAAGATTACCCAAGCTGTGGAGGCAAGCCTCTGCATGTGTCGACTAGCACCGTCCGCATACCCAATGAACACTTCGGACTCACTTGACATCTGCCATAGTGACGAAAGATAACATTAATGACACATCCATGACACGTTTTTTCAAAATAAATGTAAAAAAGTAATAGCACAAAGACTATACATATGTTACAAAAAGTTACCCACAGTGACCCTATGAGTAGTACTTCTTGAGGTAGAGCCCATTTCTAGGATCCGCCAAAGCATTCCCTTCAAAATCGACCAAACGATAAGCGCCCTTTTTTAACACCTCCTTAACAATGAAGGGTCCGAACCACATGGGTTTAAACTTTCCTACCCCCAGGGGGTCCTTATCTTGGTCATAAACCAGGACAAGGTCGCCCTCAGAGAAAACCCGAGGACGAACGGACCTATCATATTGACACTTAACCTTATGTTTATGAGCCTCGTTGGCCAGTGCCGCATCATGACGCTGTTCATCAAGCTGGTCCAGGTGTACTAACCGTTCTTCAAGCGGAGAAGTGTCTGGCAATAACTGTACTGCCAACTTCAGAGATGGAATTTGACATTCGATGGGAAAGACTGCCTCTAGCCCGTAAACGAGTTGGAAAGGTGAGAAACCGGTTGCAGTCTTAACTGATGTTTGGTAAGCCCATAATGCTGAATATAACATCAAATGTCAGTTTGACTTGGCTGAGTTGATGGTTCGTTGTAGCATTGTCTTAAGCGTTTTGTTAACAACTTCCACCTGCCCATTGGCTTGGGGGTAGTAAGGTGACGAGTGTTCTTTCCATAACCCAAGCTTTGATGTTAACTCAGACATCATTTGGTTCTGAAAGTGACTACCATGGTCAGTGACAATATCTCTCGGGACTCCTAACCATGCTATAATCTGGTTAAATAAGAAGAGATTTGCAGTCTCTCCATCATCTTTGAACGTCGGCATAGCTTCGACCCACTTAGTGAAGTAGTCGACATCCACGATGATATAGTGGTGCCCCCTGGCTGACGGGGGGTTGCAAGTGGTATAATCAATCCCCCATTTTGTGAAGCGACCGACGATGATAACAGAAAACATGGGAGCTGGATGTGCCCTCATATTCCGTGAGAAGATTTGGCACGGATGGCACTTCTTGACCGACTCGATGCAATCTTTAATAAGTGTGAGCCAGAAGTAACCTGCTCATAAATATTTTTTGGGTTGTTGCCAACCCAGATAAGTGATCACCACAAGCTCCTGTATGACAATCGTTTAGCACTATGACGGCCTCCTCATGAGTGAGACACAGACGCAAAATGCAGTCTACACCTCTCCGATACAACGTATCATTGAGTATGAGATAGTTCTTGGTCTGATGGCGTATCCGCCGATGCTCATCACGAGAAGCAGAGGTGGGGCACTTCAAAGTCTAGAGATAGATTAGTATATCCCCATACCAGGGGTCGGACGATTCAATCAAAAACATATCCCCCCGGATAGGCGATTCCTCAGGGACAACGTCACCTGACTCAACCGGAAGTTCCGAAATAATTTCTGTGAAGACCAATGACTTCTTGGACTTTGATGAAACAAATTCTAAGTCAAATTCTTGGAGGGTGACCATCCATCTACTGATTTTTCTACCGATAACCCTTCGTGTCAACATGTACTGAAATGGATTCACAACAGCTAGGACGGTGGTCTTGCGAAACAGAACATAGTGACGGAACCGTTGAACAACATGGACTGCTGCCAACGCAAGTTTTTCGAGATGGGTATAATTAAGTTTCGGTCCTACAAGGCCTCGGCTCAGGTAATAGATCACGTATTCAGAAAACAAATCATCTTCCTGAACTAAAACCATGCCTATGGTTGACTCTGCGGCAGCCAGATATAATAGGAAATCCTTGTTATAATTCGGTGGCTATAGCAGAGGTGCGGTTGTAAGGGCGTGTTTCAATGCGTCAAAAGAGCATTGCACTGCTTCGTCCCAGAAAAAAGGAACGTCTTTCTTCAGTAAACACATGAAGCCCTTGGTGATTTCGGCATAGTTGGCGCTGAAGCGTCGTAAGAAGTTCGCCTTGCCTTGAAGACTTTGAAGTTGTAAAATTGTGCGTGGGGGGGGAAACTGGATTATCGCCTCCACCTTGAGAGGATCGACCATGATCCCTGTGGTTGACACTATGAAACCTCACAAACGTCCTGACGTGATGCAAAAGCTGCACTTGTTGGGATTCAAGCGAATCCTGAAGTAGCGACAACGTTCAAAGATGAGTCTGAGGTGTGTAGGATGATCTTTTCACTTGCGAGAGCGTGATGCTAAATCATCTAGATAGGCCTCGAATATATGTTTGAAGTCGTGAAACGCAAAAGACATGGCCCACTGGAAAGTGGCTCCAGCGTTCTTGAGACCAAAAGGCATTTTTCGATAGGCGAATGTACCCCACGGACAAATGAATGTCGTTTTGTGTTGGTCCTCAGGTTTGATTTGGATTTGGTTATAGCCCGAGAAACCATCCATGAACGAAAAGGCTTCACAACCGGCGCACTCATCAATGATCTGGTCGATGAATGGGGTTGGATAATTATATTTTGGACATGCCTTGTTCAAATCACGGAAATCAGTACAGACACGAATCGTGCCTTGTTTTTTATCGACTGGCACAGGATTTGACACCCATTGAGTCAAGTGAATAGGGTATATGAACCCTGCCTTAAGCAATTTCTCAACCTTAGCCTTGATAGATGTTGCTTTCCTAGGATTAACTGGACGAAGTTTTTGTCGAACAGGCTTAGCATCCGGGTACGTTGTGATTTCGTGTTCAACTATTTTCGGATCGATGGCTGGCATTTCCTCATAAGACCAGGCAAAAACGTCACGAAATTCTTTGAAAAGATCCGTGTAAATGTGAATCTCTTCGGGGGAGCAATCCGCTCCGACGAAGACATTCTCCATGACGCCAGGGGTTCGAGAGATATTGATAGGTATCGTTTCAGCGATAGTCGCCATATTTCCCTCAGTATAAATATCTTGTGTAGATAAGAGGTTAATGGGACAAGGATGATCTCCCGTCATGGTGATAGTGAATTCTCCTACCTCAATTCAGTGTAACTATGGGAGGAAATATGATCTGTGATGAAGATCTTCCTAGGGTTTGTCCGGACCATTCATTGCTTCGATTATTGCTTCGTTAGAAGGAAAGACTAAATCTAACGAATCGGTGTTGGCAAGAGAATCCTGAGCCCAGATAGGCTCAAGAAGTGGATCCAACTCTTGTGTTGGAGTCGGATCAGGAGTAGCTGAAGCATACTGGACCAAAGAGTACGCTACTTCAGCAGCTGACAAGGGCGTGGCCATGCCAGCATGCCCTGTCTCATCCATCGTGGCTGATGGGGAAGGAAGAATCCATGGATCCTGAAAGTAAGTCGTGCGGAACGACGAGATGTGAAAAATCTCAGCCTTGTGGTGAGTCGATATAAACTTGACATCGTCATGAGGAGGTGGATAATTGAAAGTACCCATCAAAGATGGGCACAAACCAACTCCTATGTTGATGACACCGGCTTGAGGATTATCAACCATGGGAACCGTGGATGCCCCCAAAGCTGGGTTAGGCCGAGAGAAGGATAACTGATCAATAGTCACTATCTGGCCTCCATGTGGAAACAATAAGACTCGGAAGATTGTAGCGACCACTGCTTGCATTGCATAAGTCCAACTACGACCTAACAATAGATTGTAGTCGATGGGGGCATCAACTACCTCTACTTCGACGCACACGGTCTTTCGGCCTAACTTCACAGGGAAAGAAGGAATGATGCCATGCGGTCAGAAAGAACGACCATCGAATTCAGTGAGGAGAGTAGGTGACGGAGACAACTCAGGTTGACCAATGGCTTTCCAGCATGCTAACGACATAACGCAAGTCGAAGCACCCTCGTCTACCACCGTGCGGAAGATATTCTGTGTAAAAGTTTTCGTGGGATGAACCACTACTATCTGGAACGCGACGTGGTAAGGAAAACGAGGTTTCAAGTCAGTCGTATCTAACATGATGGTACCTGGGTTACAAGTCTCGGTAGAGCCTAAAGAAGTCAACAAGGCTTTCCTCTGAGCAGGGCAACTTTGGAGGACCTCCAAAGTGGACATAGCACAAGGGTTTTGTGATAAATCTTCCACCATAGAGTAGTTATGGGTGGCCCTTGCGTTTGGATTGTGAGAAACGCACTTGAACGCACCTTTTGGAATGCGTGTCATCGTTTCACCCAATGTCTTCTCGATCTGTAGAGGAAGAGATGAGATCTCGGCTTCTTTTCCCTTCTCAGGGGTGCTTGGTTTGCTATAGTCCTGCACTCTAGTCGTTATGAAAGCATCACTTTTAACCATATATACGTTCGCGAAAGATGAATTGGTTGGGGGAGGGCAGTTTTCTTGGCTGACCCCTCGACACTTGTAGAGGCTTGAGTTAAATTTTTCCCATGCTTAAAGGGATTAGTCAACATGGCTTGTTGTTGCTGTGTGACAAACTTCTGGGCCTCTGCCAGTCGAGGGCATAGATGGGTAGGGTGGTCTTCCACACATAAGTTGCACGGATACCTCGCCTTTCGTTTTTCCGTGGTGCCCTCGCCAACATTATCATTTGGTTTTTTATCCCCCTTACTCTTCTTGCGTTGTTTTTTCTTCCCTTTGGGCTGCTGGTTGGCCTTTGGGTTAGTCGTCTGTACGGAGTGTACTTCTGACGTTTGAGTAGGAGGAGAAGCCAAAGCAGTAGTCTGGTTGGCCGCTGAGTGTTGTATAGATAACTGCTGCAATTGTTTTGTCAATTGATCAGCGGGCTTGGTTTGTGCCGAACCAACTATACCATCGGCATGTGGTCCGGCTCTCTGTCAGGTTTTATCCAGTATCGATCGTGGTGCATCCAGAAGGATGTTGTACAATAGACCAGACTGAGAATAGATAAGCTCAAACTGTTGAGCCCTCATGATGGCATCTTCCTTGGAGAAAACCCTTGAAGTTGCGACGTCTTTGGATAACTGCGGAACTAAAGACTTAAGGAACCACTCAAGCAGGAATGTTGGTGGGACGCGTACCTTGATAAGACTCTTTCGGCATCACCACTCTCGGATATGATCCGAGATATGGTCCACTATCGTCTGCTCGAAATTGGCTAGCAACTCTGTGCCGACATCGTATCTCACAGGTAACTGGAAATGGTTAAGGAAGGCCATTGCCAGTTCGCCAAAGGAGGAATATCGTGAGCGGTCAAGCTCTATGTACCATTTCATGACACTTCCAATAAGAGTGCGTTGAAACAATCGCAACTAAACAGAGTCATATTTCAGTGAGTTAGATGAACACCAAAGGTGGAAAGTAGTCACATGATCACTTGGATCTTCGTTAGGCTTAGCCTCGAACTTTGTAATGTCCGAAGGCAACTTCGTCGGCATAGGAGGCCAACGCGGATCATGACAGATAGGATCATTTAACAACCGTGTCAAATCTGGCAAGTGTAATGTCGCCAAGAATGGTAGTTTAGGTTGCTACTGATAGCTTGGATAAAAGGGTCCTGGAGTTTGACTCGCACCAAGTTGCCAGGAAATGTTTGGCTGTTGGCCCGAGTTCTGGTAGAAACCATGGCCCTGACCAGCGTAAGGGTTTTTCATCTAAGGAGACATCATTGGTTGATTCCCCATGAAGGACATAGGATGTTGGGCATTCATCGTGTTTGACGGACTTTGGGACAGATTACCCCATGTCGGTCCTGATGGAAGAGGCATAGAAGTCTGTCTGGGGTTCCATTGGCTGTGGAAAGAATTACCCCAGAACGACATTCCAGAGGATGGAACGGATCCTTGTGCTGAGTTCCAAGGTCCTAGGATATGTGCCCCCAGCGCAGGAATAATACCCTGTGCCAGAGTAGACTGTCCAAAAATGGGTGTGCCCCCAGATGGGAAAGCAGCGGATGCGAAATTGTTATTACCAAACGTCTCGTTCCAAACAAACGGTGACAAACCTACCGGCAAAGTTTGCGCAGGTGTTCCTTGACTCCCGGCTCCAACTGGACTTGTGTGTGTAGGTTGCCCGGCGAACTGCTGATGCATACCACCAAGCGAAGGGGACGAAGGAGGAATATGACCTCTAGCGTAAGGAAAAGCATTGAAAGGGACAGGAATGCCCCCAAGTTGACCCTGCAGAGGAGCGTTAGAGTTCCCTGCCCCCAGACCCAAAGTCTGTAAAGTGGAGTAAGTGAGTGCAGGACTGGTACCTAAACTAGGCATACCGTATGAAAATGGAGGGCCTGCCGCACTAGGTGTGTAAGGAGGTGTGGCCGTCGCGATAGATGGGGTCGGTCCACTATGCGACGTAGTTGCGGTCGAGACCATGGTGGCCTGGACCGTCAACAAAGGCAAGTTAGGAGAAACATCTCATGTGGTAGCAACAGTGATGGGAATGGAAGAATTCCCAGTTGAAGTAACAGAGTTTGGTTCCATCACTGGGTTAGGCACTGACAGGCGTTCGTAAAATTGAATTGGCACAATAATGTCTGGCCAAGTATCAGTGTTTGAGGTTTCAACCGATCCAAGATTGGCGGTTGATTCCTCCGGGAGTTGTTCGGGCTCAAAAGCCCCGGTTCCTTCGAAAGACCCTTGATGGTCTAGCTTCTGCCTCAATGGTGGCGGGGGTGGCTCCAGTATAACCGGCGGCAGGCCCAGAAGCCTTCGTGACTGACGGAGCTCTGAATCCTCCACTGTGTGAGAAGATTCAAGACACGCTAAGGTCTTCTACACGAACAAACAATAACACACACTAAAAGAATCCCCTATGAGACAAATCCAGCAAACACTAAACTAGTTGGAAGAATAGTTACAACAACCAACACTAGAGAAACTTACCGGCGCAAGTGCAACTCGAATACGGAAGAACCCTATGGGTATACTCTGCAAAGCGTGGCCCGATGTTTGTCCTAGGTACCGCGGTATACCCCCGCAGTCACCTGTGTATGTCCCTAGAAAAGATCAACAACTAGTTTGCCAGCACGTGAACAGTCACCAGGCGGGTACAGTCGATAGTCGGGTAGACCACAATGACCAGGGTATCAAGCCTGAAACATGTCAAGGGTATCGAGAGAAAATGGTCCGGAAGACAAATGAGGACCTCGAACGGATTCGAGACCCACGAAGCTCCGTGGCAAATGAAAACGACGGAATCCCTTAACAAATCCTTGATATGTGTTCTTCACAACGCTCGGTCCAGCTTTGGAGGGGTTATCTCCGCTACCTTTCCTTACGCGACCTCGTGTTTAGCCCTTGTGTTAGAGGCGGGTCCCGGATAACTTTCTGTAACTGGACTTCTACACTCCCTATTGAGAGACTCCAATGTTTGGTTTGGGTGGCCTTGGAGACTTTACTCTCCAACCTATTCCAAGGCCATAGTCCTGAGCTAGTGTATGCACCCTATAAACAAAAAGTCTACTTGATTTTAATTAGCATTGTTTTTAATGGGATTTTTAAGTCACAAGGTATGAAAGCGAAACTAATGGTGTGTAAAAAGGCTCAAAGAAAAATGAACAAGAAATGCTTGGAAACAAAAACTTTTACAAAAAATGCAAAACCAACAACTTTTCAACAAGAAAAACTTCTTTTCTTTTCAAATTTACTAAGATTTCATGCAGTAAATGTAAAGGAATTTAGCTCAAATCTACGAGCTACTTATACTCTAAATGCACTGCAAAAACTTATGCAAAAAGACTTCTTCCTAGCTACTTTTGCAACAACACAATCTTCAAACCAAGAAGAAAATGAAACAATAATTTTTTATTTTATTTTTTTTAATTGCAAAATGATGCAACAAGGAAAAAATCTAACAAGCACAAAACCAAGAGAACGAAAAATAAAACTCTGGCTTAAAGCGCAGATCACAAAAGAATCAGAGCAAAGATGCGAAAAAGCAATCAAGAAAGTATCGATTCTAACACTTGTCTAAAAACCATAAAACCAAAATTTTTTCTTTTTGTCTTTTCTATCAAAACATCAACTAAAAAACATAGGCTAAGGATAAGATGCCCTAACCTGCTGACTGTGCAGCCCCAGACTCTAAACCCCTGAGAGGAGCTCTTCTCACCAGAGGATGACTTCCCCACCCAAGCTGAAAAGCTACCAATCAAGCCCGCGACTGTCACTGTGACAGCACGCGTGCAAACGCGTTCTGAGCTATAACAGCACGTGGGTACCCGCGGGCTAAACTTAAACAGGCCGCGGGTCTGTATAAAAACTGAGAGAAAACAACACACAGGCAACCCAGACCTGAAAAAGGCCTCTGGTATTGACAACCAGGGTCTCTAAAAGGCTTGGATGCTTCTACTTCAACAGAAAAGGAAAATTTGCAAAAAGAAAACAAATGCAAAGGATAACCAACACAATAAGGCAGATTGAAAGCAAGACCATAAACCAACAGGACCCAGACAGGATCCAGAAAGCCCCCTGAGAAGGTAAACTTCTGACAGGGAAAAGGAGACTGCCTCTTAAGCTTCCTGGGCTCTACACGCTACTGAAACCACTACAGCAGGCGTTCAAACGCGGGCTGTAGAAGGTTAGGGCACGGGTTACACGCGTTCAGGCCTTCTGCAGGCCACGTGTACCTCTGTATGTCTCGAGAATAAGTGTCAAGCAACAGTCAAGAAAAAACTGGTATTGATAACCAGGTTCCCTGCTAGCTTTGACCTAATAGAAAACAAATAAACAAAGAAACTGAACCTCAACTTCTTTGAACTACCCAAGAACCTTTAACTAAATCCGGGAAACCCTAAGAGTAAATCTCCCCAGTGGAGTCGCCAATTCTGTTGTGGGGAAATTCTACCCTACGGACTAACAAGCTAGGGCTTAAACTTGCATGCAGATCATGACCCTTCAGAAATTACTTTTAACCTTCTACCCCAAACCTAAAACCCTTTTTCACATGCAAACATGGAAGGAACCAACTAACATTTTTATCGTCATCTGGTGTAGATCCTCCGTTGCGCTTTATCCCCTTGCTTCTCCTGCTCCTTCCAAAAAGTGATCCTGCAATCAAGACAAAAATACGCATGCATGCTATTGTTCTACTAGAGGGTTAGAGATTAAACATAAATCAAATGAAACACATAAGACTCGTGCATTTGGGACGGGAAAAGTATCTTTTTATTAATCTCAAGATGAATCAACTTACAATGATTATAGAGATCGGTCATTGTTCCTTGAACTTGATCCTGGGCTCCTCCTCTTCTTTTTCCTCCAACTTCTTTGCTTGAATTCTCCTAAAGCTTGAGGAAAGGCTAAAGGGTTGGGACAAAACGGATTCGGAAATTGGGCAGAGTTTCTTTGCTATGATTTTTCCTCCCTCTGAATAGTACCCCTACCCCTTCTTTTATAGGCTATAAGGAGCTAGGGTTTTAGATGAACTCTCGTCCATGCATGGTTGGGAGTTCCAATTAACTGACCCAATGCTTTTCATTCCGTCGGCAACTTTCCTAATTTTTTGCTTTGTTAGGTAAACGCGGGTTGTAGTGGGTCAGCCAGCATTCCAACGCGTGCAACAGAAGG
Organism: Picea engelmannii; assembly: GCA_009831015.1. Classification (NCBI taxonomy): domain Eukaryota; kingdom Viridiplantae; phylum Streptophyta; class Pinopsida; order Pinales; family Pinaceae; genus Picea; species Picea engelmannii. Next base: position 744,960 of record ML778254.1, read on the forward strand.
CCTGCCAGCGTTCCAACGCGCCTAGTGATAGGTTAGGGCGCGGGTTACTTAATTTAGGAGGTTTTAAAGAGTCTGTTCAGCATCAATTTGGCAATGAAGGGCAATGAGTTGGCCTGATGCCAGGTAAGCATGGATGGTGCAATTTAGGGTTATAACACTTTGTGCCCCATTTTGGGGGAGCGCTACCCATTCTGAGAGAAATTTGGTTTGTTGAGACAAATCAGGGAAGAATCCCTTCAATTTCTAAAGGTGGTTGGATTCAAATAGAAGGTCAAGGCATGATATTAGGGAATATCCTCAAATGAAGGAGAGGAATCCTCAAATTATCCCAAAGATATCTCAAGTGGTTGGGCATCTCCAAGGTTATATAAGGAGGCCTTCTCATGGTGAATGGTACAGAAAATATTGGAGATATGAAACCTATGATCTCATAGGTAATATACAATATATGGAGATTGAGAATTACACCAAACCTATGATCCCATAAGTGAGAATTCATTGAAGAATAATCAATGTAGATTACTTGAGCAAAGGGGTTGGACAAGGAGAGATGGAAGAAGTTGTTGCACCTTCATCAAAGGATTGTAAGTACTCTTTATTTGTTCTCATTAATTTATATACATGCTTGGCCTGTTTCTTTCAAGTTTATGTTTATTTCACATGAACTTGTCTTCAGTAGATACATCTGTATTTGAGCTAATCTCAGTAGAATAGGAAGCTCGTTGTATCTTTGTTTGTTCTATAGGACCTATCGAGGAGAGAAAGAATGGAGCTCATCTTGGAATTTGCGAGGACAAATGTCATTAACAAGGTACACATCTTTCTTCTTTGTCTTCATATATTAGCTTAATTAGATCTAAAAAGGATTTCAGTGTCCACGTTAAGAACTTTTATGTATTGGCCTTAGGAGTCTAGAGACCAAGAGTGAATTCTCTTGTCTGCAGGAGGATTCACCTGTAACACCTGTGTTGGTCCCATCATTTGGAAAATCTAAGTACTATGTCTCATTTATAGATGACTTCTCGAGGAATACTTGGATATATTTCCTCAGGAAGAAATACGAATTCTTTGTCAGGTTTAAAGAGTTTAAGGCTCTTGTTGAGAATCAAATAGAGAAAATAATTAAGGTGTTGAGGATAGATAATGGCGGAGAGTTCCATGGGAATGAATTTGAAGAATTATGTAATAAGTGTGGTATAGAAAGTAAAAAGACTACTCCATATACACCTCAACAGAATAGAATTGCAGAAAGGATGAATAGGACACCGATGGAAAAAGCAAGGTGCATGCTCAGTGTTGTTGGGTTAGGACAAGAATTATGGGCAAAGGCAGTGGGATTTTCATGTTACTTGGTAAACAGATCACCCTCATCAGTGTTGAATGAAAAGACTCCACAAGAGGTATGGACTGGTAAGGAACCTTATCTCACACATTTCAAGGTCTTTTGTTGTGATGCATATGTTCATGTTCCAAAGGAAAACAGGAGTAAGCTAGATAAGAAGGTCGAAAAGTGTATCTTTATTGGATATAAAGATGGTCTCAAAGGTTATAAGCTTTGGAACCCAGAAAATAATAAGGTAGTGTATAATCGAGATGTGGTATTTAGAGAAATGAAGGATGATGTTAAACAGGAAGTCCTACCAGGTAAGGAATAACCATAGAAAATAGAGTTTGATTCAAAAGATGATGAGTCAAACTCTACGGAAGAACATGAATCATAAGAAGAAGATCCTCATACTCCAGTATTGAGGAGATCGATTTGAGAAAGAAGGCTACCAGAAAGGTATACTCCATCTAATTTCCATTCAAATTTTGCTTTGTCTATTACTGATGATGATCCTAGAACTGTTAGGGAGGCAGTGGGTTTAGAGGATGCGAATCTTTGGAAAAGGGCCATGAATGAAGAAATGACATATTTGGATAAAAATGATGCTTGGGATCTAGTGGAGTTGCCAACTGGGAGAAATCCCATTAGCAGCAAATGGGTATTTAAAAAGAAGCTGAATGCAAAAGGAAAAGTGGAGAAATACAAAGCTCAGTTAGTAGCAAAGGGTTATTCCCGGGTTGAGGGAATTGATTTTGGTGAGATTTTTTCTCTTGTTGCCAAGTTAACATCCACAATATTTTTGTTATTTGTTGCTGCTGCATTTGATTTTGAAATAGAACAAATGGATGTGAAGACAACATTCCTACATATATCTAGAAGAAGAAATCTATATGAAGCAACCAGAAGGTTATGCTATGAAGGGAAAGAAGGAGCTAGTATGCAAGCTAAAAAAGTCCATGTATGGTTTAAAACAATCACCAAGGATGTGGTATAAAAAATTTGATACTTATAAGTTGGGACTTGGCTTCACAAGAAGAAAAGAGGATCACTGTGTGTATTTTAAATTAATTGGTGATCATTTGAATTATTTGGTCTTGTATGTGGATGACATGTTGCTGATAGGAAACAACAAGGAGACTATCGAGGATGTGAAAACTCAGTTGTCCTATAAATTTGACATGAAGAATCTCGGTGCTTGAAATTTAATTTTGGGCATGGAAATTAAAAAATATAGGGAAAGGAGGAAACTATGGTTAAATTAGAGAAAATATGTCGAGACAATATTGCAGAGGTTTAATATGTAGGAATGTAAAACGATCAAGGTTCCTATTCATGTTGGTGTAAAGTTATCTACGGATCAGTTTCCCAAGACACATGAAGAGGAGGAGGACATGTCTCATGTTCCATATGCGAGTGCAGTTGGTATTTTTATGTATGCAAGGGTCTGTACTAGACTGAACATTTCACATGTAGTGGGAGTTTTGAGTAGGTATATGTCAAAACAAGGTAGAAGTATTGGACAATAGTAAAAATCGTTTTTAGGTATTTGCGTGGTACTGCTAGCTATGGATTGTGCTATGAAGGAAGACCAGGATTGGACAAAATGGTGGATATACATGGCTTTTTGGATGCATACTGGGATGAAGATATGGAACATAGGAGATCTACAAGCAGGTATGTGTTTAATCTATTTGGAGGATTAATAAGTTGGATGAGCAAAAGACAGGTTGTAGTGGCACTTTCAACTACAGAAGTTGAATACATGTTAGCCACTCATGCAAGTAAGGAAGCAGTATGGTTACATATATTGTGTTCAGGTATTGGGTTTCTACAACAAGTTGTAAGGATAGAGTGTGACAGTCAGATTGCAATTTTTCTGGCGAAGAACCTGAATTATCATTCAAAGACAAAGCATATTGATATTCAATATCACTTTGTGAGAGACATGCTTGAAGAAAATAAAGTATCGATGATGAAGGTGGACACTTTGAATAATGTTACGGACTCATTAACAAAATCTGTGAGCAATAAGAAGTTCTCTTCGTGTAGAGGATCCATGGGCATTGTTGCCCTGGATTGTTGACCATGTAACCTTGTAACCCCTTGTATGCAAAGAAAAAAACAAGTGGGAGAATTTTGGGTATGTGTTATATTATTTGCATGAGTAGTTGAGCGTTTTCACTAAGCATGCAGGGGGGCGAAGCCCCCCATGTGGGATTTCAGGGACAACGCCCTTGAAAAAAAAAATCTGCCTCGGGAAACGTGTCACATATTTAGGTGGTTTTTTGGCACATGGTTTTTGCCGATGGTTTTCTATCTCCGGTTAAGGAATTAGGGTTGTGGACTAATACATGTCATTGGGTTAGGGTTTTGGATGTCGTTGGCTCCTATATGTATATTTTATTGTAAACAATGTATCACTATGAATAAATATAGAATATGTTGGTTTTCCCGGTTTAGGTTTCCAAGGGAAAAATATCGCTGTAATGTTTTTATTTTCCATTGTAACTTTTCTATTATTTTATTGAATATCTGTTTGCAGTAGATATTGTACAAGGTTAAAATCATCATTTATGATGTACTTTTGAAGCATTGAAGATAAATAAGAAAACCTCCCCCACTGAGACAAAGGCCTGAAGAAGTAGGCAACCTTGTCGAACTCTGTTAACAACCTTGTTGTTATGGTTTGTTGTTCCTTATGTCTATTTTCTGATATGCATTCTTTATGATGACTGTGATATTCTTTCATTAAGTTCTTCTTATTTTCTTAATTCTTAAGTGGTAATTGAACACATGCTTAAAACTCAACCAAGTCTTTAAAAGATCATTTTGGGATCATTTTTTTTGGCCATGTTGAACTTATGCTTATACTGAGATGGGGGGTGAATCAATATAAGATACTTTTTACTTTATTTTACCATTCATCAATCATTCATTAACTAACAAACAATAATCACATATAAACTCAAATCAAAATGCATAGATTTTAACATGGAAAACCATACAACTTATTTGTATAAATTTATGTAGGCACCAACCTATTATTACAAATATTATAGCCACCAACCCACTTGAAACACCAATCTCCTCAATTGAGCACCAACCCAACAAGATGTAGGAACCAACCTAATGGAGACACTGATCTCCTCAAATAATCACCAACCCAACAACTCATATAGTCACCAACCTATTGTTACAATATTTGCAGGCACCAACCTGTTGGAGACAACAATCCCCTCACATGAGCACCAACTCAACAAGATATGTGTAGACACCAATCCAATATATTCATACACAAAGTACTTCTAACTTCACCTACATGCTTCATTACATGGAAAAACCTTCAAACCTTAGTCACATGTAGCCTTCATACCCTATCCAACCTCATAACATCATTCCATAATATAATCCCTAATGGAAACATCACAACCTCATAATAGTGCACACGAAAACATCACAATGACAACAACATCACAAAATCAAAATAGTGCATATGAAAAAATCACAGTGACGACCACATCACAACCTCATAATAATGCACACGATAACATCACAACATCAAAATAGTGCATACCATGACATCACAATGAAGACAACATCACAACATCAGAATAGTGCACCTTGAGAACAAGAAAGACCCCAAGAAAATCTCCTAGACTTCTCTTGCATGCCTTTAGATCCTAAGAAGACACCCCAACATCTTTAGCGCACCTCGGATCATTTTTTCACACCTCAGACTTGATATCTTGCTTGGTTGCACTACAAATGCACACATTTATCCTATATTTATAGTAATTATGTCCCCACTTTCAGGGCCGACCTATAAAGACTCTCTAAGCATACATCAATTTTTTGGTTGGGTTGTTGGATGAAACAAATCATATCTCCTCATTCCTAGGGAGTTATACAAAATGCCATATATCGTTGGAAAGGTCTCGGACTAAGATTTCCAACCGTATAACTTATGCTCCCATTTGAGCTAGGTATATAGGGTAAAAGTGTCTTCAAAATAGGGTATCCAAGCTGACCATCCAAAATCCAAAAGTAATACTTTCAACAATCTCCATCTTGCAATCTTTGTCTTGGACACCTATAGGATTGTAATAGTTATCTTGGGCATGTGTAGTCTCCCCCTATCTTTGAAATAAATGACAACAATATTTCCAATAGGCCAGTGTGCATGGAAACACTAGAGGGAAATGGTATAACCTATGGGGCTATATAGAACTGAAGGGGATATCATTCCTTGTGATGTATAGGGTTGAGGGGGAAAGAGAAGTTGGAAAGTGGGACTCTTATAGAGTGAATGGATTGAAGGGTGGCTTATCTTGATGTAAATATTGTTATAACCATGGGTTGAGATAGAATTATCTAGCTTCATTAATTGTTTGGGTAGAGTGAGGTAACAATAACCTTATCTAGTAAACTCCCCCTTATTGTTTCATTTCCACGTATGGGGGTGGAACCCACTCGAGCTAGTGCCTATGGCTAAGTGGAAAAACACTCCCATGGATCTATTTTCCCAAGTTCCCTTGAAGATAGTTAAGCTATTGATTTGTATTGTTTATATTTTAACTATTAATTCTTGTGGTAAGCATTGTGTTTGAGAAATAAGTGATTCCTTTGGAAGTTGTAGGTTTGGAGGTGTACATTGGAGCTCATAAGTGCATGCTAGGTTGTCTAGTGATGATTTTATGCAGTTTTGAAAGCTATCACAACCATTATTCTAATACAAAGGGATTAATTCTACATCTATATTGTATATTTATTTTTCGGTTATGTTAATGGGGGTATTGGTCATATGGACCTCATAGAAGGGCCATAGTTCTGAAGAGAATTGAAAATATATGTTTGGAAGAGAATTGCTAATGAAAATTTCCATAAATCTATAAGAATGTTACTATAATTGTCCCATGTATCAGCTATATTTATTTATTGAGTGAGAAAAACTATGTTTTATGTGTTGAGATGGCTCATTGTACTCATAGGTAGTGGAATAATTGGTCATGGTTAATGTTATTATGTAATTATCCATTATTTATTTAATGTGTGAGCAAAGGTTTTTTTTGTGTGTTGAGATGGCTCATTGTACTCATAGGTAGTGGATTACTTGGTCACGGTCAATTTTATTATGTAATTGTCCATGGATTACATGTAAAATGTTGGTTCAAGTGTAATTATGGAATTGTGTACATTTCATCGTGGTTTAAAAATAAGAAATCAGTATAAATTTAATTGTTGCAAAACATACCCCATATCCTCATTGAAGTATTGAGTATGTTTTTTTTCACAGAAAAAAAACATATTTTATTAGCTTGAACAAAAATACATTCCTCATATGCTATCGCATGTCACATTTCCCCAACTCCCAAGACTGTTAAGAATGGTTATCCTCCTACAGACTGAACCTACTTGAAAAAATTTAGATTAACACATTTTCCATTGCTTGATCCAATTGTCTACTAACTTGACTATTGCCCCAAATTACACAACCTATATACTATGTGTCCTTACTTTGCAAACAACAAAAAGTTTATAAAAATAATTTGAATGAAAAATACCACATAAGACTAAAGTAGCCCTAAAGTCCATAGATGTTAATGTTACTCATGAGACTCACCTTCTCTATATTCCACCATTTGAACATCTCCTCGAGGAAGATTTATACCGTCCTTGGATAATGCATCGACTTGTTGATTAAGTTCCCGATAGATATGGAAGATAGATAAGGAGTCAAAAATAGAGATTATCTCCTTTAAATTGGTCACCAACTTGGAAGGTAGGGATTGTCTTCTTAGAAAAAATCTAACTATTGTGACACATCCAAACACCCCAAATAACTAAGAAGGGAAATGGTCTAAAGTATTTCAGATCCGCTTTATCAAAACACTCTTTAAGGTAGAGAACAAGATCATCCTTATTCCACATGTTTCGTTTATTTAACCAGTTACTATAGTCTGTCCAATTATTCTATATAAACAAACATTGTACAAAACGATGGTGCGTCATTTCCTCAATTTTTTTTATGAAGAACACAGATACTAGTGCCCTGAAAGCTTGCTTTTGACGAGCCTTCCAAGTCAACGCATTATTTTCCAAGGCAAGTCACATAAACAACTTCATCTTCTTGGGCACGTTAACTCCTCATATTCGCTTCCACCACCAGGTTGGAGGACCTTGAATCACTGTCGTCGAGGATATATATCCATCTTTTACCATGTAGTTTTTTCCCACGTTATTATTCAACAAAACCATACTATTAGGATACTCTCTAATTCTTACATGGGCCCATTTCAACTCATTAATGAAAACGTCCCATTCCCTTTTCCACCCCCCTTTGAGTCCCAAGTCACTAGCCAACCTCTAGGATTGAGCCCAAATAGTGGTATTGGTAGGATCACAACATTGTCTAAGAGTCCTTATTCCTTGTCCCCAAGTAAACTACCAACTCGGTCAATAATATAACTTGAAGCCCACAACGCATAATCAAGTCAAATCCCACTCTTATCATTTCCCCGTTCCCCACTTTCCAACCCAAATATCTACCAACTAAAGGAAAATAGTTAATCGATGCTTTCTAGTGTGCCAAATTGTTCCTGTAGTTCTTATCCTCTCTATGTATCCAAGATAAAATAGAATTTGGTTCCGAGTATTTTGAATTGTTCAAACTATTCAAAATATTTTTCCTGGTGATTAAATTCCATATCGATTTATCTCCCAATGCCATTCCCAAAATTGTGAATATTTTTAAGGCCCTAACCTCCCTCTTCCTTGGGCAAAGAAATTGACTTCCAGCTCATTCATGCTAGCTAAGTAATCATTTCACCTCCTGAAGAACGGTGGATCGGAGGCCATATTGACCCTTCAAGACTCGAGGATTAAGCATCGATTTATTGATATCTCAAGCGGTGGCCACCTTAACCTTTGCATGCCACGAGACACCATCACCGCCTCAATTAAATATTTTCTAAGATTGAAGGGGCAATTTTTGAATTTATGTTAGTGTTTAAATACCATAAACAAATTGTAATCTTAAGGATCTTGAAAACATTTTTGAATCGAATTCGCTATTGTGCATTTAGAGGTATTGTCTCCATTTATATTCAGTTTTTTATTGAGTTTGTAAAATCATTTCATTCCTTGATCAAATTCATTATATTAGTTTCAATTTGAGTAAACGCAGTAATTATTTGGTTTTTCCGATTGCAAACCCGGTCTTGCATTAATTTGGAGCATAGAGATTCGGGGTTTTCCCTTTCGGGACATCCATCGGCTTGTGTAATAGAGTCGCTCACCTTCCAAATGTCGAAACCCAAAGTGTTGGGCCCACATCCTATTCGCATTTCATGATTCGACAATTGTAGTTTCGTTTTGTTTTTACGTTGAGTGTTTGCAAACCCCGAAACCCGAAGTGTTGGGCCCACAGCTTGTTCACATTTCGGGATTCAACAATCAACGCTGTGTTTTTTTTTTGTGTTCAGCGTATGTAATCGTCGAAACCCGATCCTCGATCTGCCTCCGTTTTTAACATTTGGTATCAAAGCCTGCAGTCTATCCTGCTATTTTCAGTGCAGATAATTCCTGTTGGTACCCAATTTTATCTTCTTGTTTTTTTCTTGCGTGAAGGTTTATTTGATTTATTTCAAATTTTTATATAAATGGTTGCATCTGGTAGTAGTTCTTCTTAGGTTCAGGTTCCTGTCCTGAGAGAGAAGTCATATGGCTCTTTGTATATTAGAATGAGGATGATTTTGCATTCTCAGGATTTATGGACCTATGTTATTGATGGTTATGCTGAGCTAGTTGATGTAGCAACAAAATTGGCTCTCTCAAATGTCGATCATGTTTTGTTGAAGGAAAACAAGAAAAAGGATAACAAGGCTCTTGGATTAATCCATCAAGGATTAAATGAATCCATTTTTATGAAGATTTCTAGTGTTGCATCTTCGAAGATGTGTTGGGACATTCTTGAAAAATGCTATCAAGGTGTGTCCAAGGTGAAGATAGTCAAATTGCAGAACTTGAGAAGGGACTTCAAAAATCTGAAGATGAAGGATAATGAAAGTGTTGATACTTTCATGACTCAAGTGATGAGTGTTGTGAACCAGCTTAGGCAATATGGAGATGATGTTGTGTAATATACCAGATATTAAAAGTATGCAGAACATAAATAAAATGTTAGAAATGGAAGACTAAGAGTAATATAACCAGCATAATCTCCACAATAACACAGAAATGATATAAAAACAACAACAAAAATAACACTTTGATTCAGAAAGCAATGTTCACGGGCCTCTTCGAGGGGGAAACCTCCAGTCGAGTAGTGCTCTGTTACAATAATCTCCAAGCTAGGGTTTTCATACCCTCGACCCTTATTTATACTAAATATGTTTATCAAGAGAAGCATATAGAGGAAGATCCTTCTAGAAGCAGAAGCTTCTATTAGGTCTTCTTACATTCGCCTTATTCTATTTTATTGAAAGGCCTTATTAATATTGAACTTTATTACATCCGAATATATTTCTCTACCTATGTGCGGGTTAGGACCCTAACATGTTCGCCCCCTTAAAAATATCCTTGCCCTCAAGGCTTGAGATGTGAAAACTGCTGTAGAATGGTAGTTGGTTCCCAAGTGGCATCTGCTGGAGTTGTATCCTTCCAATGGACTAGCACTTCCTTGATGGTTCTCTGATGCAGGCGATGCTCACGCTGGTCCAAAATTGCTTCTGGTTGTATCCAAATGGATCCTTCTTTAGCTAACTCGAGAAGGTTGGTTTGAATTTGGCACCTAGTTCCAATCACCTTCTTTAAGCATGAAACATGAAAAACAGGATGTAGATTTCAATGACTGGGTAGATCTAACTGATAGGTGACTTGTCCCACATGCTTGAGAATTGTATAAGGACCATAAAATTTGGGCGCTAGCTTCTGAAAATGCTCGACCTTCAGGGAAGTTTGCTTGTATGGTTGCAGTCGCAGAAACACCTGATCCCCTTCTGCTAATTGATGTTCAGAGTGACCTTGATTTGCTTGTTGCTTCATGCGATTATGTGCCATGACCAAGTTCTCTTTGAGGGTACGGAGAATATCCTCTCAAACTGTAAGTGCTTGGTCAACACCTAGACCTTCGAGGTACTTGGTAAGTATGAGAGAACTAAAGGTGGCTTCTTTCCATATACCGCTTCAAAAGGAGTCATGCGTGTAGCTGTATGGTAGGAAGTGTTGTACGACCATTCAACTAGGGGTAACCATTGAGCCCATTGATTTTTATTTTCAGAGGAAAAACACCTCAGATATGTTTCCAAACATTTGTTGACAAGTTCCATTTGACCATCAGTTTGGGGATGATAAGTTGTGATGACATGCAATTGGGTGCTCTGTAGATAGAACAATTCTTGCCAAAAATTGCATGTGAAAGTTGGGTCATGATCAGAAACAATAGAGTGCGGCATGCCATGAAGCTTGAAGACCTGGTCCATGAAAATTTGAGCCACCGTGGATGCAGTAAATGGGTGTTGAAGAGCGCATAAATGAGAATACTTGGAAAGGAGATCCACAACCACCATTATGAATGATTTATTTCCCGATTTGGGTAAGTTGATAATAAAGTCCATAGAGATATCCTTCCAAATAACAAGTGGAATTGGAAGTGGTTGTAGTGTGCCCGAAGATTTGACTGTTTCTCCCTTGTTGCGTTGAAACACATCACATTCAGCGACAAAATTACAGAGGTCTTGTTTCATACCATCCCAGAAAAAATAACATTTGACCCTGTCATAGGTTTTGGTGAACCCAGAGTGCCCTGCTGTGGGTGTAGCATGAAGCTCATAAAGTACTATGGATTTAAGATTTGATTGTTTACTTAAATACAAAAGGACTTTGTATCGAATCTCATCCTGGAGCTGAGTGTACCTTGGGGGAGCTGGATCATTGGTCTGCAATTGTTGGATCAGATGCGAAATTTTGGGATCTTGTAGCCATTCATGGCGAACAACTTGGAGCCAACCTAGTAAAATGAACGAAACAGAAAAAAAGGATCCTTCTTCTTCATATTTTCGGGACAGTGCATCCGCCACCACATTGTCTTTTCCTTTCTTGTAAATGATATCATAATAATATCCAAAGAGCTTAGTCACCCATTTTTGTTGCTCTGGGGAGGAAATGCATTGTTCCAGAAAGTACTTGAGGCTTTGATGGTCTGTCTTAATTTGGAAACGTTGCCCCAAGAGATAAGGGTGTCATAGATCAATGACATGCAAAATAGCCAACATTTCCTTTTCAGAGATGGATTTGCCCAGATTCCTTTCAGATAGTTGCGTTCTGGTGAAGGCCAAAGGTCGACCCTCTTGCATAAGGACAACACAGATTCCTTTCCCTGAGGCATCACATTCAAACACAAAGGTCTTTGTGAAATTAGGAAGGGCCAGAATCGGAATGGTGCACATGGCCATCTTCAAGGTTTGAAAAGCTTGAGCAATGGATGTAGTCCAAGTGAAAGAGTTCTTTTTGAGGAGAGCAGTGAGACGTGCTGCAATCTTTCCATTATTCTCAACAAACTTGCGATAATACCCTATTAAGCCCATAAATCCATGCAATATTTTTAGAATCTTTAGGTGCAGCCAGTCTTCCATAGCTTCAATCTTTTTCGGATCCACCCTAACACCATCCTTTCCAATTAGATGACTGAAGTATTATACTTCTCAGGAACCAAAAGCACATTTAGACTATTTTAGGAAAAGTTGGTGTTGAGAGAGTAGATGGAGAACTCGATCCACATGAGTAAGATGGTATGTCCAAGTTTTTCTATAGATGAGGATATCATCAAAGAAAACTAAGACAAAATGACAGAGAAAGGGATGGAAGACATGATTCATGAGGCTTTGGAAGGTGGAGGGGGCATTACAAAAGCCAAAGGGCATGACTAAAAACTCATAGTGGCCCTCATGAGTCTGAAAGGTCATCTTGGGAATGTCTTCCTCTTTCATACGTATCTGGTGATAGCCCAAGCGAAGATCAAGTTTAGTAAAGAATTGGGGGCCACTCAATTCATCCAAGAGGTCATCAATGACAGGAATGGGAAATTTGTCTTTAATGGATAGTTTGTTGAGGGCACGAAAGTCAGGACACATTCTCCAAGAACCTTTTCTCTTTAGGACCATGACTACAGGAGAAGAGTAAGGGCTCGTACTAGGGCAGATAATGCCTACATTAAGGATTTCTCGGACGATTTTCTCAATTTCATTTTTTTGTGAAAAGGGGTGGTGATACGGACGAATATTGGGAGGAAGGCTTCAAAGTACAAGGGGAATGGAGTGATCATGAACACCGCGGGAAGGAGGGAGTCCTTGGGGAGTGGAAAATACCATTTGATGTTTAGAAAGGAGGGCTTGGAGGTCTTGCGGCACCGAGGGTGTCTATGTTGCTTGTATGGCATGGAGTTGGGCAATGACACCAGAATGACCTTTTTTGAGCAGCTTTTCCATGCAATGGGAACTAATGACCTCAGGTGAACCAACAATGATGCCTTAGAATTGTTAGAAAAATAGGACCGCGGAGCAATAAAATAAAACAAATGCAGAAGCAAAACACAGAAGACACACATTACAAGAGAGACACAAATTTACGTGGTTCACCTAGTGTGGGCTACGTCCACCAGAGAAATTGCTAGGTCCTTCCTTTATTATTATCCAGCAAATTAAGGGATACAATCTACAGCAAAACCCGCTGTAACTTCCTCTTCTTTCTCTCACAGTCTCCTCTCTCAGAATACAATATTCACCATCAACCATAGCCGCAATTCATTTCCCTCATAAAAGAGGGTTTCCTTCTAGGGAAAAAAACCCTAACATAATCTCTACCGTTAGATCTGCGACCTTATAATGAACGGTCCAGATTTACAATGAAATTACAATATACTTTTATAAGGTACCCCCCCCTCTGCACTCCCCCGCGTGGAAGAGTGTACATACTTCTGGGGTGTAAATACTTCATGGGGTATAAACACAGCTAAAAGCAAGGACCTCTGAATCAGGAAGATAATCAGGCTCCACAACTAACAAGAATTTATATTGGTGGCCTTCCTGGTTGAATTGCATGGTTAATTCCTTAAAATTCATGAGAATGGGACCCAAAGTCCTTAGCCAGTCTGCACCCAACACAATGTCACAACCGCCCATGTTGATAGAAAACATATGGGATTTTAGGTGGTAGTCAATGATTTGGAGATGAACATTTTCACAGTGCCCTCCACATTTCATTGAACCACCATTGGCAATCATGATTTGGAAATTGTTGACGACATGGATGTAGCAATGAGTTTCTTGGGCAATGCGGTGATGAATAAAATTATGTGTGCTTCCACTATCAACCAGAATGATGACCTTTCTATGCTTTATGTAACCGATTAACTTGAGGGTTTGGGGAGCGGAGAAGCCAGTGAGAGCATTGAGGGAAATTACCGGTTCCACTTCAGGAGGGTCTGAGGGAGGGGTTATGTCAGTGATTTTAGGTGACTCAGACACAAGGGGAGTTTCAACATCCTCTTCTGAAATATCCTTAGAGATGGCCATAATTTTTTTTTCTTCCTTACACTTATGGCCCGGGAAATATTTGTCATCACAATTATAACAAAGGCCTTTGAGTTGGCATTCATCCATTTCATCCCTGGTCAATTTTTGGATCTTTAATGGGGTGGAGGGAGTAGTGGGATTTACGGGTTTAGGGCGAGGGATAAAGGAGGGTTTTCGGTTTTGAGAGGATACCACCTATTGTGCTTCTTTATCTCTTTTAGTAGCCTCCACCCAACTCAAGGGTTGAGCCATGAGGACATGGGCCCGAATCTCCTTCTTGAGGCCACTGATAAAACACTCTCGAAAGAAAGCATCAGTCATGCCCTCTGTTCGAAAATCTAGGCGCTCAAAGACAACTATGAAGTCTTATATTGTTCCTGATTGTTTCAACTTTGTCAAACGGCCCAAATGGTTGGTGTCAGTGTCAAAGTGTTCATAAAGCTCAGTCACAAATTGGGTCCAAGCAATATACCCTTGATGGGAATCTTTTCTCCATTGCCACCATTGCCAACATTCTTGATCTAGATGGAGAACACCATACCAGAGTTTGGCCAAGTCATCTGTAATACTGTATAAAGAGAAATAATGTTCCATTTGGGTTTCCCAACCAGTGGGGTCTGAGCCATCAAATTTGGTCACATCCACCTATGGAAGGCATAGGTCATGTTGAAAGTGATGGTGCTGAAAGGTATGGGAATGGGAGGAATGTTCACCTTCAGTCTTTGGAGGTGCATCAGAGAAAGGGTCATCTGTAGGGATCTTCATTTTGGTGCAGAGTGATGCAAAGACAGATTCAAGTTGGGTGGTCAGTTCTTGTTTGACTTCCTCCATTGAGGAATGCATGGTTGTATTTATGGTTTTATTGATGGTTGTATCGATGGAGGAAACATTGGCACTGAGTTGTTTTACTTCTTTTTGGGTCTCGAGGAGACCAGATTGCAAGGTGTTGAAGTGAGATTCTAGGTCTTGGCTACGGGTATGGGCCATGAGGATGGGTGAACTGAAAAGGGGTGGGCAAGGTCAAATTTTTTTTCCGAAAAATGACATGGATGAATGTGATAAGGGCAAAGAGATGAATCTAATGGAATAGGTCTCAAATAATGGTGAAAAAAAATTTAGACTCTTTTTTTCTTACACCTACAGAGTTATACTCCAATCTAAAGAATACTGCAGCGATGAAATCCCCAAATGCTTAACCAGTAAGAAAAGTGTAGTGATTTGAAAACCCGAACATAGTTGTATGGCAACAGATCTTGTCTGTTTTAATTTGTTTATGTGTCTGTCCCCCAAGGGTTAGGTATTCAAGGGTTTTACAGACAAGGTTTTTCCCTATGTTATAGCTCTCTGATATACGTGTGGGGTCCAAAAACAGTACTCGGCCCAATATCTCAGGGCACTAACTAAGGAGGATAGACTGTACCCTTAGCCGTACAACCTGACTACCCAAGTACTAGAGAGTATCTTCCCGAGTGTTGTTCTCGGTGGCACTATAGGAGTCAGGCAGTCGATCGGTTTATCTAAAGAGGGCTTCAGGAAATCTAGGCCGATCCATACATGGGTGTTGTCTGATGTGCTACCACTTGAAGGGGTACCAACAAGGGTTACAAGGGTGGCCAATAGATGTGCACTTAAGAACCGCTTGTATTTCATGTGTGTATGAATCCCTCAACCGCGGGTTTATGTGCGTAACGACAGATCTCTATGGCTTAAAGACGTCATAATACATCTCTACCCTAAAAACAATTCCCACAATTTCTGCCAAGGAAAGTGCTCTGATACCATTTGTAATATACCAGATATAAAAAGTATGTATAAAATAAATAAAATGCTAGAAATGGCAGAATAACAGTAATATAACCAGCATAATCTCCACAATAACACAAAAATGATATAAGAACAACAACAAAAATAACACTTTGATTCAAAAAGCAATGTTCATAGGCCTCTTCGAGGGGGAAACCTCCAGTTGAGCAGTGCTCTGTTACAATAATCTCCAAGCTAGGGTTTTCATATCCTCAACCCTTATTTATACTAAATATGTCTATCAAGAGAAGCATCTAGAGGAAGATCCTTCTAGAAGTGGAAGCTTCTATTAGGTCTTCTTACATCCGCCTTATTCTATGTTATTGAAAGGCCTTATTAATATTGACCTTTATTACATCTGAATATATTTCTCTACCTATGTCCGGGTTAGGACCCTAACATGTTGAGAATAAGAGATTTATTGATAAAGTGCTGAGAAGTTTACCCAAGAATTTTGAACTTGTAGTTATACCCATAGAGGAATTTAAAGATTTAAGTCAAATGAAAATTGATGAATTAACTGGTTCTCTTGTTGCTCATGAATCTAGGATATCTAGATATGAAGAAGGATCAATGGAGCATGCTTTCACATCTCAACTGCTTGTTACTAGAGGCAGAGGTAGAGGAAGGTTTTACAATCATGGTAGAGGAGGTCGATTTTTTGGTCGAAGGGACAAAAGAACTAAATCAGTGTCTGAGGAGAAGTTCCAACAGAATCCTCCTAATTTAAGAGGGAGCAGCAAAAAACCCTGGCAGCAAGAAAATCATAGGTATGATAAATCTAAAGTTCAATGTTATTATTGTAAGAAGTTTGGGCATTTTTCTAACAAATGATGGAAGAAGTAGGAAGATGCTGGAAAGTAGTCTGCACATATCAAAAATGAGTCTGAGGATGATCAAAATCCTGTGTTCTTGACTTGTAATGTCACTCAGGAAAGTGCTAATGATATTTTGTTTTTGGATAGTGGTTCCAGTAACCACATGATTGGTAATAAGGATTTATTTTCTTCTATTGATACTAGTATTTAGTCTGAAGTAAAACTGGGAAATGATTGTAAGGTTACAGTTAATGGTAAAGGTGTAGTTCCAATTTACACTAAGAATAATCAGAGAAGAAATATTGATGATGTTTATTACGTGCCTGGTTTAAAATGCAATCTTATTAGTGTTGGACAACTGTTGGAGAAAAAGTACAAAGTGTTCTTGAATAACAAGGTATGTACAATCTATGATAAATTACCCAACAAACAGTTGATTGCAAGAGTAGAGATGACCAAGAATAGAATGTTTCCACTTGTTATGAGAAATGATTTGAGTGGTTCTTTGAATGCTTATAGATATGGAATTTTAGATGAATATTGGTTATGGCATTTGAGATATGGTAATTTACATTTTGGTGGCTTAGATCTGTTACAGAAGAAGCAGATGGTAAAGGGTTTGCCTTGTATTCAACAACCTGCAAACTCTTGTGAGAGTTGTATACTTGGGAAGCATCACAAAGATAAAATGTGTTTCAGGTGTTTCCTACAAAGCAAAATCTCCATTGGAAATTGTCCACATGAATTTGTGTGAACCTATGCAAAAACCTTGTTTGAATGGTAGTGTTTATTTTATGACTTTCATTGATGATTTCAATAGGAAAACTTGGTTGTATTTGTTGAAGCAGAAATCTGAAGCCTTTGAAGTTTTCAAGAGGTTTAAGTCTATGGTTGAGAATGAGATTGCTCGAACCATTAAGATCCTCAGGTCTGACAGAGGAGGTGAGTATAAACTAAATGAATTTATTGAATTTTGTGTTTTTCATGGAATTAAAAGGCGGTTTACTTCTCGATATACTCCACAGCAGAATGGAGTGGCTGAAAGAAAGAATCAAACCATCATGAATATGGCTCGCAGTATGTTGAAAGAGAAGCATCTTTCAAATGAATATTGGGGAGATGCAGTTGTTTTCTCTGTCTATATCTTGAATATAAGTCCGACCAGGACCGTGAGGAATCACATACCTCAGGAAGCCTAGGACGGTAAGCCTTGCAATGTTTCTTATTTCAGAATTTTTGGATGTGTAGCATATGCGCATGTACCTGAAGAAATGAGGAGGAAGTTAGATGATAGAAGTGAGAGATGTATCTTTGTTGGATACAGTGAAGATTCTAAGGCATATAGACTCTACAATCCCATCACCAAGAAGTATGTAATCAACAGAGATGTTCAATTTGAAGAAGAGGAAGCTTGGGATGGAAGTATTGATAAATCTATTTCAAAGGGAGTTGTGTTACCCCATGAAGATGATGATGGAGCTAAGAAGGATGAAGGAGGTGGAAAATTGGTTCCACATGCACATATGCCTGCAGCGAGAAGTCCTACAAGGGAAGCACCAGATTTCATCCCATCTCAATTTAGAACACCAAGAACTCATGAGCGTGGTGAGCCATCTGGACATGGTGGAGATCAAACAGATTCACAGGTAAGTAGTGAATCAAATACTACTTTAGCTTCATTGAAAAACAAAATTAAAGGTAAGAAAAACTAGAAGCTTAAGAGAATTATATGATCAGAATGAAGAAGTAGATAAGATTTCAAATTTTTCATTAATGGCATGTGATCCTGTAAGTTTTGATGAAGCTGCTAAAGAGGATGTCTGGATAAAAGAAATGGATGAGGAGATTGATTCCATTGAAAGAAATAACACTTGGGATCTTGTCGGTTTACCTGAAGGTAAGAAGAGCATTGGTGTTAAGTGGGTTTATAATACTAAGTTGAATGCAAAAGGTGAAGTTGAAAAGTACAAGGAAAGACTTGTAGCTCAGGGGTTTAGTCAACAACTCGGTATTGATTACAATGCAACCTTTTCTCCTATAGAAAGAATTGACATAGTGAGGATGGTCTTCGCCATTGTAGCTCAGAATAATAGGATCATGCATCAAATGGACGTTAATTATGCATTCTTGAATGGATGTTTGGAAGAATATGTTGGAAGATTGGTTGCTGTCATTGATGTCAACCCTAGTCATGGGTTTTGGACTGCAAGATTGATAAAGGTATTTGGACATGAAGGACAATGCACATGCATATACAACACCCATGAATGGATAGTATACATCATGCTATTTCCGGTGGTATGTGGCACATCACGTGGATCCTCATGGTTGAGGAGAAATGAATTTTTGAATATGACAAAGTGAATTGAAGAAGGAAGTACATGTAGGCCCTGAAAATAATTAAAGAAAATAATTACAAAATAAGAAAGTGTCAGGTCGGCCCTAATGTTAAAAGGAAGTGACATAAATGGTATAAATAAACATCATTATACATTCATTTGATACAAGTCTAATTTCATAGGTAATAAGAAGCAAAATAAGGCCGAATTTCAAGGGAGGATGAAGTCTTTTGGTGATGTGTTCTAAGGTATGTTATTTTCAGGTCATCTTACCATTTTTGCTATAACTTTTTTTCTATAATGATTCAGATGGTGAAATAGCTATGGTATTGAGAAAACATATCAAGGTACCTCTGGTAAAAAGTTCAGCTCTTGATTCGCTATAATTATGGATATACACTCTATGGAAGATAGGGTTTGTGACCAGTCCTGAAGCTAGTCAATAAACAGGTGTTCCAGAATCGGATGTTAAATATTGAGCATGGGGCATGTTGTACAAGTTCGGTCTTCTGAACAGACCAGAATTGAATAAAGTCTACCATTCTTTCTATAGCCTCCTTTTGGGGAGGATTCAAGGAGTGAAAATTGAAGGAGTTTCAGAGAATACATTGAGTAATATTATCTACAAGATCATAGTACTCCAAGAATTGAATAATTGCAGAAATTGAAGTCTCATGAAGCATCATTAGGTTCTATGTGATTATTGGTTGATGGTGATGATTTAATGTAAAGTTTTATTATCTCTCATATATTCTTGGGTGGAAGGAAGGGGCAAGGATGGAGAGTTCAAATCTCTCTTGATATTGGAGGATTGTATCTTCCTCTTGGAGGGTTATCCCTCCCTTTACATTTGGAAGTTGTAGATACCTTTGGAAGTCATTACTTCCCTTGAAAAATAACTATTGATTATTTCTCATATATTGTGCATGGTGTATTGTGGTGAATTGGTGTAACTCTTATACTATTGTTCATTTCTCATTGGATATAGTTGAATGTTTTAAGTATAAGTTGAAAAATGTTTTAAATTGTACTTGATACTGATTCACCCCCCTCTCAGTATCAACAATTGGTATCAGAGTAGGTTACCTTCAGTACATTTTAACCACTGGAAGGAATATCCTATGCAGAAATGCAAGACAACATTCCAAATGGGATTCCACCATTTGATGGAAGCAATTTTGAATACTGGAAAAATAGAATGGAAACTTACTTGAAATCTCTTGGGGTAGATGTTTGGTTCTCAGTTTCTTCAGGATATAATGCTTTGAATAAACCAAAGACTGCAGCTCAGAAGGAAGCAAAAAGGAACAACAAACTGACAATAGATACCATCCTGGATGGATTAACAGATTCAGTGAAATCCAAGGTGGGATTATGTGCATCAGCAAAAGATCTTTGGGTGAAGCTACAAGACCTTTATGCAAGGGAAGAAGAAGAAGAATAAGAAGAAGTTGAAGAAGATTACAACATCTCAGATTTCAAAGAAGAAAATAGAGGTCAGTTATTTTCCTTTAATTGTGAAGGAGTAGGACATGTTGAATTTGAATGTCCTCATCCAAGGATTGAAAGAGATGACAATGAAGAAGAAGAAAACCATAAATTATAAATGATTCAACAAGAATATGAGAATCTTAAAAAATTGAAGCATGTTGAGATTGAAAATAGCAAGCTCAAAGACACGCGTAGAAAACTAAGAAGTGAATTGGTTAGTTGTGAAAAGACAGTTGTAATCTTGAAGAAACAATTA
>ML778254.1:766052-790864 GCA_009831015.1 Picea engelmannii
TCAATGAAAGGAACAAATATGCAAGAAACATGAATGGTGTAAACAGAAGATATGGAAATAATTGTGGATTTGTCAACATAAGTTATAATTCATTTTACCCGTTGATGGACAAAAATATTGTATGCTACAAATGCAATTATCTTCGTCACAAAGAACGAGATTGCAGATATATGAATGAAGATGTCCCTATGCCAACCAGAGTATGGAGAAGGAAAGAGATTCCAAACACTGAAGATTGTCGAATAACATTGACCACTGAAGAATGTAAAGAAGAAGATGAATGGAACATAGACAATGGATGTTCTTCACACATGACCGGGGATCAAGACAAATTCATCATCTTGAACAGAAAAGGTGGCAATGTTTCATTTGGAGATGACTCACCTGCCAAAATACTTGGAGAAGGTATAGTAGAGCTTGGAAGAAAAAATGTAAAAGCAAATAATGTTCTATTGGTTGAAGACTTGAATCATAATCTACTCAGTGTTAGCAAAATATGTGATCAAGGATACACTCTTACGTTTGACTCTCGAAAATGTAAAATCGGAGAAAATAACTCAGGAAGATTGGTTGCAACTGCAACAAGAAGATCAGAAAACATATACATCCTAGACATGAAGAAGAGAGAGAAGACAGAAGCCACACAAAAGGATTCTAAGGAAGAAAATGTCCCAAAGACCAAAAATAAGGATGAAGTATTATTGAGTGCCACATGTTCAGGGGGAGCAACCCCAAAGAAGAGAGTTGCATTTTTCAATTAAACTCAGGGGGAGAAACCCTAACCTTTGCCATTGATGTCAAAGGGGGAGAGAAATTGGGATCATGATGATAGGGGGAGCATGAGTGTTGTCATCAATGACAAAGGGAGAGATTGTTGGAAGACTGGTTGTTGTCATTGATGTCAACCCTAATCATGGGTTTTTGACCGCAAGATTGATAAAGGTATTTGGATGTGAAGGACAATGCACATGCATATACAACACCCATGAATGGATAGTATACATCATGTTGTTTCCGGTGGTATGTGGCATGTCATGTGGATCCTCATGCTTGAGGAGAAATGAATTTTTGAAGATGACAAAGTGAATTGAAGAAGGAAGTACATGTAGGCCCTGAAAAATAATTAAAGAAAATAATTACAAAATAAGAAAGTGTCAGGTCAGCCTTAATGTTAAAAGAAAGTGACATAAATGGTATAAATAAACATCATTATACATTCATTTGATACAATTCGAATTTCAGAGGTAACAAGAAGCAAATGAAGGCCGAATTTCAAGGGAGGATGAAGTCTTTTGGTGATGTGTTCTATGGTATGTTATTTTCAGGTCATCTTACCATTTTTACTATAACTTTTTTCTAGAATGATTCAGGTGGTGAAATCACTATGGTATTGAGAAGACATGTCAAGGTACCTCTGGTAAAAATTTCATCTCTTGATTCACTATAATTATGGAGATACACTCTGTGGAAGATAGGGTTTGTGACCAGTCCTAAAGCTAGTCAATAAACAAGTGTTCCAGAATCGGATGTTAAATATTGAGCACGACGCATGTTGTACAAGTTGGGTATTTTGAACAGACCAGAATTGAATAAAGTCTACCATTCTTTCTATAACCTCCTTTTGGGGAGGATTCAAGGAGTGAAAATTGGACGAGTTTTAGAGAATACATTGAGTAATATTATCTACAGGATCAGAGTACTCCAAGAATTGAAGAATTGCAGAAATTGAAGAAGTCTCAGGAAGCATTATCAGGTTCTATGTGATGATTGATTGATGGTGATGATTTAATGTAAAGTTTTATTATCTCTCATATATTCTTGGGTGGAAGGAAGGGGCAAGGATGGAGAGTTCAAATCTCTCTTGATATTGGAGGATTATATCTTGCTCTTGGAGGTTTATCCATCCCTTTACATTTGGAAGCTGCAACTACCTTTGGAAGTCATTACTTCCCTTGAACAATAACTATTGATCATTTTTCATATATTGTGCATGGTGTATTGTGGTGTATTGTTGTAACTCTTATACTATTGTTCATTTCTCATTGGATATAGTTGAATGGTTTAAGTATAAGTTGATTTTTTTTTTAAATTGTACTTGATATTGATTCACCCCCCTCTTAGTATCAACAGAAGAGGTTTATGTAAGACAACCTCCAGGTTATGAGATTGATAAGCACAAAGATAAAGTTTACAAGTTAAAGAAATCTTTATATGGATTGAAGCAGGCATCCAGAGTTTGCTATAGCAGGATTGATGAGTACCTAATTAGTGTTGGATTCAACAGAAGTCCAAGTGAACCAACCCTGCATACAAAGATAAACCAGGAAGGTAAAATTTTGATTGTATGTTTGTATGTTGATGACTTCATTTTTACTGGAGATCTATATGTAGATGATTTTAAAAATGCCATAAAAACAGAGTTTCAGATGACTGATTTAGGATTGATGAAATATTTCCTTGGAATTGAAGTGGATCAATCTGATGATGGAATTTTCATTTGTCAAACTAAATATGAAAATGAAGTATTAGAAAGGTTTAGAATGTTGAATTGTAAACCAGTTGCAACACCAATGGAAACTGGTACTAAACTTCGCAAATATGATGAGGTATCATATGTTGATCCAACTCTATATAATAAGATGGTTGGAAGCCTTATCTATTTAACATCAACCAGACCTGAGATTATGTTTGTTGTAATTTTAATTTCCATATTTATGGAGACTCCAAAGAGTACTCATTGGCAAGTAGAAAAGAGGATTCTAAGATACATTGCTGGAAAAATTGATTTTGGTATCCGATACACATCAAGATTGAACTTTGAGTTGATCAGATATACTGATAGTGATTTTGCAAGTTCCATTGATGATAGGAAGAGCACATATGGTTATGTGTTCAGTCTTGGATCTGTAGCAATGGCATGGGCATCAAAGAAACAACCCATAATGACTTTATCTTCTACTGAGGCAGAGTATGTTGCAATAGCAGCAGCTGCATGTCAAGTTGTATGGATGAGAATAATCTTTCAAATGAATTATTGCATGAGCATAATGGTGCAACTCAGATTGTCTATGATAATAAATCTTCCATTGCACTGTCAAAGAATCATGTTTTTCACAAGCAGAGTAAGCACATTGATACAAGGTATCATTTCATTCGAGAGCTGGTAAATGGTAAACAAATTTTTGTTCAGTTCTGCAGGTCTGAAGAACAATTTGCAGACATATTTACAAAGCCTTTGGGAAATGAACTGTTTAAAATTCATAGAGATAATATTGGGATATGTAAGTTGTAATGTTTTGTTAACAACAATCTTGTATTGCATACTTTTGGTTGTTTTGTTTTTGAAATGATTAAGAGGGAGTATGTTGGATAAGTAATCATTTCACCGCCTGAAGAAGGGCGGATCAGTGGTCGTCTTGACCCTTCAAGACTCAAGGATTAAGCACCGATTCACTGATAGCTCAAGCGGTGGCCACCTTAACCTTTGCAGGCCACGAGACACCATCACCGCCTCAATTAAATATTTTCCAAGATCGAAGGGACAATTATTGAATTTATGTTAGTGTTTAAATAAAAGAAACAAATTGCAATCTTAAGGATCTTGAAAACATTTTTGAATCAAATTCTCTATTGTGCATTTGGAGGTATTGTCTCCATTTATATTTTTTTTTTTATTGAGTTTTTAAATTCATTTCATTCCTTGATCGAATTTGTTATATTGCTTTCAATTTGAGTAAACGTAGTAATTATTTGGTTTTTCCGATTGCAAACCTGGTCTCACATTAATTTGGAGCATAGTGATTTGGGGTTTCTCTTTCGGGACATCCGTCGGCTTGTGTAATAGAGTTGTTCACCTTCCAAATGCCGAAACCCGAAGTGTTGGGCCCACAACCTATTCGAGTTTCGTGATTCGGCAATTGTAGTTTCGTTTTGTTTTTGCATTGGATGTTTGCAAACCCCGAAACCTGAAGTGTTGGGCCCAAAGCTTGTTCACATTTCGTGATTCGACAATCAACGTTGTGTTTTTTTTTTTGTGTTCGGCATTTGTAATCGCCAAAATCTGATCCCTGATCAGCATCCGTTTTTCACAATTCAATGGACACCATCTTGACCATCCTTGCCACTCTAAAGAAGGTTAAATCAAAGTTTATTAATCTTTTCCATAACTCCTTTCAGTATTTGAGCAAAAAACTACCAGTATATTGGGATAGCTTCAAGTACCACCTTGACCAAGGTCAAACGACCTCCTCTTGATAACCAACAATTGTACCAAACTTGTATTTATTTCTCTAGCTTCCCCATAAGTCATCGATAGTCCCCTAGTTTATACGCATTTAGTTTGAGCTTATAACCCAAATTCGTAAAGCCTTCTCCAAACTCATACTCCTAAAAATGGAAAATGTCTAACAACTCCCCCTTTAATTCTATCCTCCACTACATTAAAGAAAAGTACATATGTAACACAAGCCATGATCCAATTAACCATGTCTTAATTGAACCGAATATGTATAAGAAACATCCTTAAATACAATCCAACAAACATAATCGTATGCCTTGGAAAGATCTAGCTTCACCACCATTGCACTTTGTCTCTTTTTTTTTAATTCTATGGAGACCTTCTTGTGTTGCACCCACGACATCATATATCTGTCTCCCTTTCAAAAACCCAAATTTCTCCGGAGATATAACAGTGGACATCCACCCTTTTAGCTTACTTGCCAAAATCTTCACAAGTATCTTATACACAGTTGCATAAAGATATCTGCTTGGAGTCCCCATAATCTGTTGGCTTATCCACCTTTGATATCAATGCGATGAAGGTGGAGTTGAAATTAGGGAGAACATGTTCAGTCATTCGGACCTTCTCAACAATCCTCAACAGATCTTGTCCCAATAACTCAAAAAAGACAATAAAATATTCAATCGTCCAACAGTTCGACCCCAGACTTTTCCCTTTATGAAAGGTCGATGGTACCCCTTCCAATTCTACCAACCCTACTTCAATATATAGCTCTTCATTGACTTCTTCTGAGACTAATGCGGGGGAAAAAGAACATACATTTACTATCACCGGAAGATTAGCTCCATCTGGTTCTTTCTAGACACTGACAAACTGTTGAACTCCTACTCGAGCAAGGTCCTTAAGACCCCGTACACATATGCCTTTGTCAACAACGAACTCCCATATAGTATTTACATTCCTATGATGACTAGAAAACCTGTGAAATAAATGTGTATTCTTGTCTCCTAATTCCAACCAAAGGGTTGTGCTTTTCATCCCCCAATCTGCCTCTCTCTCTGGAAGGAGCTTTGACCTTCTAGCTTCTAGTTCTGCCAACTTCTCTAAGTCTGAATCAGAAAAGACCCCCCTGAGTTGTTATCGTATAGAGAATCCACTGCCTCTTCCACCTCTATTAAGTTATGGGCCTGATTCTTAAATCTATTAATCGACCATTCTACCACCTTCCTTTTTATTTGTGACAAGGAATCTTCCAACTCCATGTTCGCCAAAAACCCTAATTATCGATTGTAAGTCGCTCACTCAATCTTTATCATCACTAGGAACTCTTCCTCCTCTAACCATATAGGGTTAAATTTGAAGGGGGGCGGGGGGGATAGTTTATCATTTGGTCTTATGAATTCAAGGTAAATTGGGTTATGGTCCAGGCCGGTCCAAGCCCCCGCCTGTTCCAACCCAACTTCTACAATTCCCCATCTTGCATAAGAACCTGTCTATCACCAAAATTTGATCCAGTCGTTTCGAGACCCCTGTCGCCCCCAGCATTTTATTTCACCAGGTAGGTTTTAACTTTATAGGCTCCACATCCAATAGATTAGCACTCCTTATCTGGTGAAGAAAATACTCTACATGTACATCTGAGGGCGTCCTAACACCCCAAATCTCCTTGCAACTCAAAAATGAAATTCAGATCCCCACGATAATAAGATTGTCCTCTTTCAAGAGAGATGCAGAAAAAACATGATCCCAAAATGGTTTGTTTCCATCATAGTAAATGTTTCAAATAATTATCTATGAATCCAAGTCTTTTGACTGAAACACCATGAACAACCTTGATTGCAGAGAAACATAACTTGTGAGTTTAAGAACCATACTCCATCTCATCAACAATCTGCTTGACAAACCATATCAGTCCACCCACAGAAAGTCCTAGTTTGTAAACAACTTCTTTAAATTACCTACGATAATTTCCCCTTTGCACATAGTCTCGTGAACCAGTGAGACATCAGGCTTCTCTTTTTCTACTAACCTATGGAGAGAGAGTCTTTTCATAGTGCTTCCCAAACCCCTCACATTCAGGATTTTCATTTGGTAACCCTTGAACATCTCTAAGAGTCCAAGTTGGTATTTTCTGTTTTCCTTGTAAGAACTCAACCACTACTTTATTATGTGCGTGAAACAGGTGTGATTTCCTACCCACTCCGTGCTCGCCCCTCCACTTTTAGGGTCCAAGCCTAAGCCCCCAACCGGAGAAGCTCCCCCATCGCCTACCAGTCCCTTCGACCGCAACTGATAGGAGTTGCCAGAAAAACCGTCCTTGGCGGAGGTGGACAGGGAAACCGATTGTGAGCCCTTTCGCATATCCAATGACTAAGGCAAAGAACCCTTCAAGGCCTCCGGTGGGGAGGTGTTGGCAAAGAGGGTTCAAGCTAAAACAGACTCGACCCTTTATTTTCCCACCCTGTACCCACACGCCCTATTTCAATTCTCCTATGTGGAAAGAAATGAAGGTGAAGATTGGGTTCTCAGTGAAATGGCGATTCATAATTTCAGTCATCTTGGTAAGTGTCATCTACATTTACCACAGTCCGGCTGTGCGTGATAAGTACAGAGTCACACACAACACCTGTTTTAGCAGAGTCATCCCGAATAATAACTTATGCCATAATTTACATTAAGTCATTCCATTCTCGCAGAGTCATGCGCTGCATAATCGCTAAGCGTGCGATATGGGGTCAGCTGTTAGACTACGGCTTTTTTTTATTTTTTTTAATGAAAATTGGATCGAAGTTTTCAGTTCAATGTAAAACTACAATTTCAGCATATAAAATGCCTGTATTCTGAATCTCCCTAGATGCTCAAAACCACAATTTTAACAATTACTCATCTGCCAAATTCTGGCGAGCATGAGAAAATTTGAGTACCCGTCAAACGCCGAATCGATATAGTAATGTGACCTAACTGTATGACAGTTATTAATACTTTTGACTGTTTATATAGGCAGACAAACGTAGAATCAACGGTTTTGTTATTTTAGTGCAATAACTTTATAAGTGTTAAATTTGGAATGACCTGTTTAAATGCGTTTAGATTACTCTCTTTTTTTTAATATGTATTTAATGTTTTACAGAAAAACTCCCTAAACCATATTGAAAATCGCCAAATTCACACGTCTATATTACAGTTTGAGTAGGTCTAATGGTTAAAAACATGTGTTTTCTCTTAAGAGGTTACAGGTTCAAATCCAGATAGGGGTAGGGTATATATACCTTCGTAAACTTTACCAGTCAAATCCCACAAACAAAGGGATCTCATACACCAATTTGGTGTGTTGGCTTGGCCGTGACCTTAAAAATAGATTATTATTATTATTATTATTATATAAACATATAAACAAGTTGAACAACATCAAATTTTGACCATATCAGCAAAGATATCATTACTGTTGAACTTCATCACACAAAGCATGGACAGTTGAGCAACAAGAAAAGAAAAGACCTTTATTTATTTCAAGAGCACACAGTCAGTGAGGGAGGTTGCCTCTCTCTCTCTCTTTCTCATGGCAGGTAGCTGGCTTGGGTATAAAAGGGATATATCTCGAAGCGCACAGTGCAACTGCCCAGATACACTTGAGCTCCAACCTGTGAAGAACAACAACGATTCATATCTACAATGGCTTCTCTTAAACACACACCACAGTCAGGACCTGGAAGACTTCTCAAACACATTTCTAAACCATAAATGGTGATAGAAGAATTCACCACCCATGATCCGGTGGCAAATCTATTCACTTTTATGGGAGCTTTGCTGGCCAGACTCCCCATGAGATTCCCGAGAGTCTTATTGAAATCTCGAATATCATCATTGCTCTTAACATTCTCAAGACCGTAGATGTCGTTGGTATCGAGAACGGAGGCAAAAGTGTAATTCTCATAACGAATGAAGCAGAATTCCAACTGAATCCGAGCTCCAATGGCGTTGGGGCAGTCTTCATAAACCATCTGTGAGACTGCAGCAGAACAATTTTGGCAGTCTTTCTGAGAGACGTCGCCCCTGCACTGCAGAAGGCCGTTGACTTCGCCATAAGAATATGTGGCGAAACCGCCACTCGGGGCAGCGGCATTCACCAGATATTTCAATACTGTGTTGACGTTGTCCTGGTAATCACTGCCATTGCTGTATTTTTTTACGTTGCAGAGACCGTAAATAAACGGATCAGATATCCCATCGACAGCTGAAATCGAAATTATATTAAACTGCAGAGCAAGTAACGACAAGAACATCCAATACACCGGCCATCTTACCATGCCTTCCATATTAGCAGACAAGTTATATGGTATGGTATTTGTGATTGCCTACTGAAGCTCGGGAAGGAATTTATAGAATAAACATGCCATGTGCAGATAAAGACAAAGGTAAGCGGTGGAGGTTGATATCCAGTGGGGTGGGTCTACTTCTAGAATGAAGACGAGCAAATGGAGTGGAATTCACGTGCCCACGATTGTAAATCAATGAAAGATACCTTATAAGTCAAGCTGGACAGACAAGTTGGGTGGAATGGATATGCACAGCCGTTATTCGCCGATTTCTTTATTCGACATTTTCACAGAAGTCGACATGAGGGAGAGAAGAAGTGTTCAGAGTTTTTGCTTCCGACGTGAGACCCACTTCATGGCTTTCCAATGGGACAGGTCGTCGGGATTGAGTGGAGACTGGAATCTTTCCCAGTCGTTGACTTGGCCGGAGGTCATCAAAACTGAATAGATAGGCATTTATTTGAGATGGGTGATACTTTTATTATTTTCTGAACTTACACAAGTTGAAAATAAAAAAAATTCAGGTTTTGGCTTTTTTTTTTGTTGGAATTTAATGATATAAATTTATGCTTAATTTGGATTTTTTTTTTTTTAAATTGTGTTTATATATATAAATAAATTCAATTTGTTCAAAAATTTTAGACACTTTAATTATGCACTCCAATTATATAGAATTAGTCACTTAAATCTACATATCCAACAATTTTTCACAAACTTAACATTCCTAATTACAATTACTTTACCATGAATCCACTTATATTATTAACCAACCTACAATATATAATATAATTCTCTTATGCTGTAATTTTTACCTCATAGTATATGCGTTAGCATTTGTTAGTTAGTAAATGCATCTTTCTATTCATGGTTTTAATTACAAATACTAATCCATATACATGTTGATATCAACTCACTCATAACCTACAATAAATAAAAATATATTAAATACAGATTATTGAAGAAATATTAATTATATACTTAAGTTTTAAGAATTTTGAAATTTACTAATTATTTTAAAGTTTGAGGAATTATTACATCATGTCACATTTTATTATACATTTAGAAATGGCTATTACATTTATATTAATTTAAATGTTTTATTTTATTTTTTTGATATTTTTAACGGATATTTATCTTAAATTTGATTAAAAATTGTTGTATATATATATATATATATATATATATATATATATATATATATATATATATATATTTGAGTGGTTAATTTTGTGTAATCTGGGTATTTCAAAGGATTTTTAACAAGTTAAATCCACTTTTACATTAAAAATACAATTTAAATAACAAAAAATTATCATTTCATACAAATTTATATTACAGCTAAAACAACAACAAAAAATAAAACAACTAAACAAAACATTACACTGAGTGCATTGTCAAGAAATTGATTACATGGGCAGTGGACCATCATCGTATGATATTGGTAGTTTGGTTCAGTCAGCTAGTCAACACCCAAGAGCGGTGAACACATGATAAGCGCAGTCGAAGGTTCGACAATAATGACATTTTTTATTGAACAATGTCTTGAGTCTTGAAATCCATCCACTACCATCCACTAGGAGTATTCAGCCTTCCCTCCAATTTTCAAACCTAGAACATACAGTTTAGGAAGGTCCGGATTAAAGTGATAATCAAGTGCACACAAATAGCTTTAAAAAGGTCAGAGGTATTGTTACAGTTATTCGATTCGAGATTTCTCTAACAACAAGTGAAGCTGCAAAGGGCAGTGATGCAGGAGCATCGCCAACGACAAGCAAGCGTGGGGCAAGCACCAACGCATTTTGGGCACATGATGAATTGTTCAAAAACTTTTGAAGATGGATGCGCCAAACGTAAATGTAATAGTTAAGGAGAGGCGTACTTATAGATTGTAATCAGACCTTGAGCGACTTGCTCTCGTCTGAAGGAATAAGAAGTAATTTATGTTAGTAGGTAGCTTTGAATTCTCAGATTAGACAGTTTTAGGAGCGAAGGGAAAACAGATATAGACACCCTCATTGTATTATTGTATGATAGTGAAGAACATTACAAAAGAGAAGAGCATACAGAGCTGGAGCAGAGAAACTGTGTTTGAAAAACACCCATGTACAACGATTTGAATTAATAGAAAGAACTTCGATTCAAATTCATGGTGTCATATTTGTTCTCTATGTATGCATTGTGAATGTTATGCTCATGATGTTTATTCCCTGTTATACATTTGCTTTGATGTGTGAATGTGTGATTTCATGTTAATGTCTGAAATTTGAAGAGAGGGAGGATAGAGAATGAGTTTCAATTGTTTCTCTGCCTGAGCAAGATTTTTCCTGCAAGGAGTGCAGTGAAATCGTCCACAAGGTGTGCGTTGACAAAGGTCGGAGTTTGTCTCTGCAAGCTCAGGAGAGATAACACGGATCTCATTCTCGCAGAAGTGTAAGTTAGGCACAGGAGTCGTGCAAAGTGTGCGCAGGTCGAGTGAAGCTTTAGGGGTTTGTAACCTGGATGACTTGTTGAGAGACTGCTGCTGCAGGGAGTGCGCAGAGTTGAAAGGAGTTCAACACTTGGAAGTGTTTGAAGGTCTGCCACAAGGAGTGCCTGCAGGAGTTTTCCTGAAAGACTTGAAGTCGTGGAAAACCTCAGAAGGGTTCGAACCTTCGAATTCATTGAAGGGAAGAAAGAGGCTAAGTGCCTTGAAGAATTGAAAGGAGGTGCAGCGACGTCGTGTTGCAGGAGGACAAGTTCCACGCAGAGAAATATTTTGTTTAAATTTCGCGGAAGTTCTCAAGGGAAGAGATGGACGATTGAAATTCTCCTTAGAGAATTTACGTAGTCCCGCCAGCCGTCCGATATGACAGGATTTGCACGGGGGTTAAACCCTCACAAACAGAGCGAAAGTCCTGAAAGGTGTCGGGATATCGGAACTTCGGAATTCAGGATATCGAAAGTCTCGAGGACAAGAGATCGGGTCACTTCATAGTGAAAACCCTGAATTTGATCTGAGTCGTCCATTCATTAGGACACATGGCGGAGATCAAGAACCCGTCGGTATTTCAGCTACCGGGGTTTTGAGTTGACAGAGAAATTGTGACATCAGGGAATCGCAAGTCGCAAAATCCCGAACTGAATCAGGACCGTCCGTCTGTTGAGACATGTGGCGGCAATCAAGTGTCCGTCAGCATTTCGCATGTCAGGATTTCGAGGATCAAGAGGAAAAGATGCGGAGCATTTCGGCATTTGATTTCGTGAAATCGTGAAATGATTGAGGACCGTCCATCATAGGAGGAAGCGTCGCAGAAATCCAAGAGTTCGGGGGAAAATCCCGATAGGAAAGTCCATCGACATATCGGGGTTTGGCATTTCGCAAATCCTGAAGATAGGAGACCCGCGCATTTCGGAAACGAAAGTTCCGAAATCGCGAAAAGGTGGAAAGCCCGGAAAAGAATAGCAGTGCGGGATATCGGGATTCAGGAATTCAGAGTTTGTGTTAACATGATGTTTTGGGCATCGAGAGTCTCGAACTCTCGATAAGTGAAAATCGTGTTGACCGTTGGATCGAGTGGGGAATCACAACCGTCAATTTCTTTTGGTGATCGAACATCGGAGTTTCGGTGATGTAGGAATCAGGATTTCAAAGGTTGAGGGAATGAGTTGCATGACATTGTGACTCTCGAAATCGCGATAAGGATAAAGGTGAGATAGAGAGAGAAAAGGCCAAGTGTCATAATTTCGGGTTTCGGGGGTCTGAGAGACAAGACACTCGGCCACAGGACTCGTGAAAATGCGAAGTCCGATCTTCCAAAATATAAGGGGAAAATTTCTCAAGGTCGTTTGTGGGTGTAGATTTCCCAAAAGGGAAATAGAAGGGCCAGTCGAGCACTTTGGGCCAAAAGAGAGGAAAAGATCATGTGCGGATCCTAATCTGTGGATCTAGGAGAAGGGGGTCTGCATCAAGTGTAGTATCAGAGCACAGAAAGGTTTATTTGCTTTCTGTAGCAAGGAAAAGGAAGATTCACCATGCCGCCAGGAACAAGGGACATTCAAACACCCGATCCACCGAAGGAAAGGGAAATACCAAGAAGAAGAGTTAGGCAAATGCCTGACCTAGCCATGGCAAGAGAGATGCATGATTTACACGCCAGACTTGAGGACATGGAGACAACACAGAGGCATACAGTTGGTGTTGGGGATCTCAGTGATTCCGAAAGTGAAAATGAAGTTGAACATGAAGAAGAAGAAATTTCAGCGGAAGATGGCGCAAATGAACGCTTGATTAGAGCTGTCGCAAGAATGGGTGCAAGAGCCAAAATGGACATTCCAGTTTATGAGGGGAACCTGGATGCTGAAGAGCTTCTATACTGGATTAGAGCTCTGGACACTTATTTTGACTATGACGATGTCGAGGAAGAAAAGAAGGTCAAACATGCTGTCACAATATTGAAAGGACATGCAGCATTGTGGTGGGATGAACTACAAGCTAACAGACGCTGCAAAGGCAAGCAAAAAATCAAGAGTTGGGATAGGATGATTGTGAAGATGAAGGCAAAATTCATTCCTAGGGATTACCAGATTACTTTGTTTCGAAGAATGCAAAATTTGAGACAGAAGCTGATGACAATGAAGGAATATACTGAAGAATTCTATAGGCTGAACATCAGGGCAGGTCATCGGGAAAGTGATGATGAAAAGGTTGCCAGTTACATGAATGGCCTGAGATACGACATTCAGGATGAGATGAGCATGATGACCATCCGAACGATGGAGGATGCTTATCATATGGCTCTAAAATGTGAAGAGAAGTTGAGCCGAAAACAAGGTCAGAGAGGCCGAGGCAGAAGTCAAGCCAGAGGCAAATCAGTTGCCCAGGATAGAAATCAGAAACACAAGGAAGAATGGAAGAAACCTCAAACTGAGAGAGGTGGAAGCTCACAGAAAGGGAAATATGTTGGACAGAGAAGGCAGTATGCTAATCAGAAGGGAGAGTATGTTGATAACAACATTTTTCCTCGTACTCGAGGTAGAGGAAGAGGAAGACGTGGAGTGATAAAATGCTTCACGTGCGGAAAGGTCGGACACAAGTCTTATGAATGTCCAAACAAGAAGAAAGAGGAAGGAGAGACTCACATTGCCGAAGCGCAGAGGCGGAATGTTGAGGCAGAAGATGCTGAAGGCGGAAGATCGTTGATGATGCGAAAAGCTCTTTTGACACCAGAGAAGGAGGTGGAGAGTTCGGTCCAAAGGAACAGACTTTTTTGGATTTCTTTCAAAACCAAGGACAGGGTATGCAAGGTCATTGTGGACAGTGGTAGCACAGATAACCTCGTTTCTACAGAGATGGTGGAAAATCTGGAGCTCGAGACGATTGAACATCCAAGTCCATATAGAGTTTCATGGCTACAAAAATGACATCAGGTAAATGTCACTAAACAGTGTTTAGTTGAATTTAAGATAGGAGGATATAATGATAAGATACTCTGTGATGTTGTTCCCATGGATGTTTGTCATCTATTGCTGGGTAGACCGTGCCAATATGACAAAAATGTGATTCATGATGGGAGAATGAACACATACACCCTAGAGAAAAATGGGAGAACTCACATGTTGCTTCCAATCAAAGATAAGGAGGTGAAACATGAAGTAAGAAACACTGTACTTCTCATGAGTGGGAAGGAACTTCTTACAGAGGTTAAGAAGAAAGAGGAACTACAATTCATTGTGGTCAGGAAGCCAAAGATTGTTTTAACCAGCACAAGGGTAGATGATTTACCAGAAGAGGTTCAGGAACTGCTGGAAGAGTTTGCTGACATAGTAGTGGACGAACTACCTTGTTCATTGCCACTAATCAGAAGTGTGAGTCATCATATTGATCTCATACCTAGAGCTAGTTTTCCAAACAAAGCAGCGTACAGATTAACGCCGCAGGAGAATGAAGAGGTCAAAAGACAAGTCCAGGATTTGTTGGACAAAGGTTTGGTCAGGGAAAGCTTGAGTCCATGTGTTGTTCTGACAGTGCTCAGTCCAAAGAAAGATGGAGGTTGGAGGATGTGTACTGACTCAAGGGAAATCAACAAGATAACCATCAGGTACAGATTTCCATTGCCAAGGATGGACGATCTATGGATTGCTTAAGTGGAGCAAAGTTTTTTTCGAAGATTGATTTGAAAAGTGGATATCACCAGATTCGTATGAGAGTAGGTGATGAATGGAAGACAACCTTCAAGACTAACGAGGGGTTTTATGAATGGCTTGTTATGTCGTTTGGCTTAACGAACGTGCCAATTACCTTCATGAGGTTGATGAACGAAGTCCTGAAGGAGTTCATCGGAAAATTTGTCATTGTGTATCTGGATGACATACTGATTTTCAGTAAAACAGAGGCAGAGCATATGAAACACTTAACTACAGTGATGAAGAGATTACAGCAGGAGAAGCTGCTGATAAACATGAAGAAATCCTCATTCATGAAGACAGAGCTCATTTATTTGGGTTTTGTTATTTTTGCAGATAAATTAAGGATGGATCCAGATAAAGTGGAGGTGATCAAGAATTGGCCATCATCGAAAAGTATATTTGAGGCGAGAAGTTTTCACGGATTGGCTAGTTTCTACCAGAAGTTCATCAGGAATTTCAGTGGTGTTAGTGCACCAATGATGGACACAATGAAGAAGAGACATAAGTATTTTCACTGGACAGAAGAGGCTGAGAAAATCTTCAATTTGTTGAAGAAGAAAATTACGGAACAACCAATTTTGGTGTTGCCGGATTTCAAAAAGACATTTCAAGTAAAATGTGATGCAAGTTGGTTTGCAATAGGGGCAGTCTTGAGTCAAGAAGATAGGTCGATAGCATACTTCACCGAGAAGCTGAATGAAGCGAAAGTGAAGTACTCCACATATGACAAGGAGTTCTATGCTATTATTTAGGCATTGAAGAAGTGGAGACACTATTTGATTCCGAAGGAGTTTGTCTTATACAATGACAATCATGCTTTGCAATTTGTGACTCAACATGAGAAGTTGAATCAAAGGCATGTTAAATGGGTTGAATACATGCAGAAATTTACTTTTTTAACTAAGCATATTTCTGGAACTGCTAACAAGGTTGTTGATGCTTTGAGCAGGAAATGTTTGTTGTTGCAGGGGTTCAGAGTTAAAACACTGGGTTTTGATGATCTCAGGGACATGTACAGAGATGATCCAAATTTTAAAGAGTCATATGAAGCAGCGGAGAATCCAATTCTCAGGGATAGAAGTCAATGGATAGAATACATGATCCAAGAAGGATTACTATTTAAGGGTAATCAATTTTGTATTCTAAAATGCTCCATGAGGGAGAATTTGTTGAAGGAGAAACACAGTGGAGGATTGGCTAGACATTTCGGTCATGACAAGACGTTTGCAAAGTTGAATGAGACATATTTTTGGCCAAGAATGCGAGCATATGTCAAAAGATTTGTAGACAGATGTAGAATTTGTCAGCATTCCAAAGGAAAGAGGCAGAATGCAGGTTTTTATCAACCATTACCCATACCTGACAGGCCATGGGATGCAGTCAGCATGGACTTCATATTGGGACTGTCGAGAACACAAAGAGGGTTTGACTCGATCTTTATAGTGGTAGACATATTTTCTAAGATGGAACACTTCATACTGTGTCAAAAAACCAGTGACGCAACTCACATTGAGAATCTGTTTTTCAAAGAAGTCATTCGACTTCACGGCTTGCCAAGGAGCATAGTTTCAGATCGAGACACTAAGTTCGTAGGAAACTTTTGGAGGACCTTATGGAAGAAGCTGGGAACTAACTTATCGTTTAGTTCGGCTTATCATCCTCAGACGAATGGACAGACATAAGTGGTGAACAAAAGTCTGGGAGACTTGCTAAGGATCCTGGTGACAGAACACCACAGCCAGTGGGACAACATATTACCACAGGCGGAGTTTTCTTATAACGACTCAGTTAACAGAAGCACGGGGCAGAGTCCGTTTCAAATTGTCTATGGCATTCAACCAAGAGGAATTTATGAATTGAGGGATTCAGAACAGAATGCAACTAGAAGTGCTAGTGCAGAGGATTTCGCAGAGGTGATGAAGGAACTTCACATCCAGGTGAAGGAGGATTTACATAACTCGAGCTAAGAGTATAAGTGCAGAGCAGATCAACACATGAGACAACTTCAATTTGAGGTTGGTGATTTGATTCTGGCACATCTAAGAAAGGAAAGGTTCCCAAAGGGGAAATATAACAAACTGAAGATGAAGAAGATCGGACCATGTAAGGTCTTGAAGAAATTTGGGGCAAATGCTTATGAGATTGAATTTCCCCATATGATCAGAATTTCTCCGATATTCAATGTCTCATATTTGTACCCATACAAAGCTAAGGAAGCAGGAACAAGTGATGAACAACCATAGGTCCAGTGGACAAAACAAATGCCTATTGCAGAGAAGCCACAGATGGACAACATACTAGACAAAAAAGTTAGCAAGAAGACCAGAAGAAATCAATACTTTGAATACTTGGTCAAGTGGAAAGGACATCCAGTTGAAGATGCCAGCTGGGAGAATGAAGAAGAGATTCAGAAGCATGGACAGACTGTGCGGGAGCTCATGGACAGGAGCCCATGAAAATTTTCAAGCAAGGGAGTATGATGCAGGAGCATCGCCAACATCAAGCGAACGTGGGGCAAACGCCAGCGCATTTTGGGTACATGATGAATTGTTAAAAAACTTTTGAAGATGGATGCGCCAAACGTAAATGTAATAGTTAAGGAGAGGCGTACTTATAGATTGTAATCAGACCTTGAGCAACCCGCAAAAGTTCTCAAGGGAAGAGACGGACGATTGAAATTCTCCTTAGAGAATTTGCGAAGTCCCGCCAGCCGTCCGATCTAACAGGAGTTGCACGGGGGTTAAACCCTCACAAACAGAGCGAAAGTCCCGAAAGATGTCAGGATAATGGGACTTCGAAATTCGGGATATTGGAAGTCTCGAGGACAGGAGATCGGGTCACTTCATAGTGAAAACCCCGAATTTGATCTGAGTCGTCCATTCATTAGGACACGTGGCGGAGATCAAGAACCCGTCGGTATTTCGGCTACCAAGGTTTCAAGTTGACAGAGAAATTTTGACATCGGGGAATCGCAAGTCGCGAAATCCCGAACTGAATCAGGATCGTCCGTCTGTTGAGACACATGGCGGTGATCAAGAGTTTGTCGGCATTTCGCATGTCGGAATTTCGGGGATCAAGAGGACAGGATGCGAAGCATTTTGGCATTTGATTTTGCGAAATGATTGAGGATCGTCCATCATAGGAGGACGCGTGGTAGAAATCCAAGAGTTCGGGGGAAAATCCTGATAGGAAAGTCCATCGGCATTTCGCAAATCCTGAAGATAGGAGACCTGCGCATTTCGGGAACGAAAGTTTTGAAATCGCGAAAAGGTGGAAAGCCCGGAAAAGAATAGCAGTGCGGGATATCGGGATTCGAGAATTCGGAGTTTGTGTTGACATGAGGTTTTTGGCATCGAGAGTCTTGAACTCCCGATAAGCGAAAATCGCACTGATTGTTGGATTGAGCGGGGAATCACAACTGTCGATTTCTTTTGGTGATCGAACATCAGAGTTTCGGTGATGTGGGAATCGAGATTTCAGAGGTCGAGGGAATGAGTTGCATGGCATTGCGACTCCCGAAATCGCGATAAGGAAAAAGGTGAGATAGAGAGAGAAAAGGCCAAGTGTCATAATTTCGGGTTTCAGGGGTCTGAGAGACAAGACACTCGGCCACAGGACTCATGAAAACACGAAGTCCGATCTTCCAAAATATAAGGGGAAAATTTCTCAAGGTCATTTGTGGGTGCAAATTTCCTGAAAGGGAAATAGAGGGCCAATCGAGCACTTTGGGCCAGAAGAGAGGAAAAGATCCTACACAGATCCTGAACTGCAAATCTAGGAGAAGGGGGTCCGCGTTAGGAAACAAATTCTGATTGTCGATATTCAACTTGCTAGTCAATATTCAGTTTGTTATATTCAGCTTGCTTGTCCCAAGTGACCTGATTTGAAAACAATTCTGATTCAACTACCTATATGTAACATGCTACAAGTAATAGGATTTGAAAACAATTCTGATTCAACTACCTATATGTGACCTGCTACAAGTAATAGGATTATTCTCTTGACAAGAATGCAAAAAAGTTCAACTGTTTCACCATGTTGCATAATTAAATATTCAAGCCAAGGCCTATACTGTGCGATAAGGAGAAATTAGTATTATACTATTACATTTTTTAAAATGAGAAGAGATATAATGAAGAGTTGAGTCTCCTTTAATTAATTGTTAGAGGTCAATTAGAGGTCAAGACAAGCTAATTTGAATGTAATGAGAAATTAGTGGTCAATTTATCAAGGGTTTTAGTTTAATCATCAAATTAATGGTGAGTATTATATTATTACATAAAAAAAAAATTAATGGTGAGTATTATATTATTACATTTTTTAAAAAGAGAAGAGATATAATGAAGAGTTATCCTTATGTGATGGAACTTGTTGCCTCCTCTACGTGATGGAGTTAAGGTTGCGGTACAACTCCTTTGATACTGCAACTCCTATTATAGTTTGTATCAGTGATTCCCATTGCCAACTATTATTATGTATATTTTATGTATTTAATAAATGGTACTCCTACTACAGGGATGGAAGAGATTTCCATATCACTATACAAACAGGTATGGAAGAGATTTCCATATCAAGATAATATGTACATGATGCTAAGGTTGGTTGTATCGATTTAAAGCATGAAGGCAGTGTTGCCAAGCTGTGTATGCTCGCCTTTGAAGATGCCTATAACCGGAGTGTACGTGTAAGTGATGGCTGTGCCATGATATTACTTTTAGATTTTCAATGGTTTACAAAAGAGGCAAGTGACAAATTCAAGTGTTCTCTACTCTATCATTCTTCCGATCATCTTTTTGGAGTTTTGATTTTATAAATAAAACATTAGGTCAGCCATGTTGACTAGCGGGCAAACAACAACTTCATTTCCAGTTGTAGACAGTGATTCAAAATAGTTAAAGAACTAATAGAGGGTAATTTGTCATTTGGTCCATGACCCAACGTCAAAACATATATACCTGGATATATACCTGGTGCAAACTGGATTCTTTAGGTAATCCAACTGGATATATATATATATATATATATATATATATATATATATATATATATATATATATATAAAATTAAAAACTATGCAAAGGGATCATCAAACTCAAAGAAACTGTTTAGAGAAACTGTTTAATATTTTTAATTAAACTATCAAAATCGTAACATCACTTGGAAAAGGTGAGTGGATTTATTTTCAAATTTTACCTCCATAAATGTTTGTGTTAAAATTTAGTAAATGTTAACATATGGCTATGTGTTGGTATAAGGTTGTGTTAAAATTTAGTAAATGTTATGTGTTGGTATAAGGTTGTGCTAAAATTTAGTAAATGTTAATAGATGGTTATGTGTTGGTATAAGGTTGTGTTAGCTTAGTACGTGTTGGTATATGCAACTTTGCTTGTTTTTCAAGAAATGCGAAAGCATTATATTTTATATTTTATCTTTAGTGAATATTATATTTATTTTGATTAAGGTTTAGTATTATTTTTTTTGGTCTAAGGCATGAAGATTGAGATACTTGGTAGTTTATATGTTTTCCTGTTGGTTTAATGTAGGTCATCAATATCCAATTTTTTAAGTAGCATTGAATATTACAGCAGGTGACATATAGGTCATTGGATCATAATTGTTTTCAGATCAGATGGTCCATACGCCACCTTCCACAACATTCAATGTTACATAATTCTTTTCAAATCAGATGGTCTATAAACCATTTTCCACAACATTCAATGTTGTGTAGTAGGTTGAATATTGACCACCATTTAATGTAGTTGTGGAATATTTAACACATTGTCTCTTTCTTATAGTTCTATAAAATTGCATGCCTTGGACAATGGTGCACACCTTCGTTGCAGAAAGGAGATCT
The DNA here is from genome assembly GCA_009831015.1 of Picea engelmannii. NCBI lineage: Eukaryota > Viridiplantae > Streptophyta > Pinopsida > Pinales > Pinaceae > Picea > Picea engelmannii. The sequence continues at coordinate 786,628 of ML778254.1, forward strand.
ATCCAATAAAGAGTTGTTGAGGATTCGGTCCATGGTAATTGTCGGATACATGATAGTGTGCTTATGAAAGTGGTCCAAAGAAATTATTAATTGGAGACCTTATGAGAAATGGTGTGGAAATAACCCAACAATTCATAGTGAAGAGTTATTTGTAGCATTGTTGGGATAGTCTGGGAAAATTGCTCAATCAAAGAACTCACACAGACAACAGAGACACGAAGAACATCACACAAACAACTTGTTTGTTGCATTACATGCATGGGTATTTATACAGTGGTGGGTTGAGATCCATCGTTGATTAGTTTCAAGATCAATGGCTAGAGTTACTTCTTCCAGATGTTTCTGGTTCTTCCAAGAACTTACTCGAGTCGGTGCAGTCAGTCGTGCATTTACTGCATGCTTATCTCTATCACCTACTTCTCTGATTGTTTAATTAATTTCTAACACTGCCCCTTAATTAAACAACCTTTAAAACACCTATCTTATCTCTACATATTACAAACTTAATATTTCCAAGAGGCTTTGTAAATATATCTACAGCATTATCATTTGTGTTGCAATACAATACATCAATTCCATTTGACTGTATTTTTTCTCTTACAAAATGATAGTGTGTCTCAATATGATTTGACCTAGAATGATACACTGGGTTATTTGCCAGTTTGATGAAACTTTGGTTGTCACATTGGATGATTGTTGGTACTTTTTTCTTTTCTCCAACATCTTCAAGTATCCTCCTTACCCAAATTGCTTCACAGGTGGCAGTGCATAATGCTTTGTATGATTAAGATCTTACCATTTTCTCTCCATACCTCAAGACCTAAATAGTAATGTAAATGTCCAAGATCCTTCATTTCAAATTGTTGTGACAACTTCCATTTGATCTCTTCAATCATCCCAATAGCACTTCCTGTTATGATAATATCATCCACATATAGAGAAATCAAAGCAACTTGACCATTTCTATCTTTCTTGATATACACGTTTGGATCACTTTTACTTTTTATAAAGCCTTGTTGAAACAAAAATGTATTGATTTTCTCATACCAAGACTTAGGTGCCTATTTAAGTCCATATAAATATTTCTTCAACTTGCATACAAGATGTTATTTTCCTTTCTTTACAAACCCCCCTGGTTGAACAAGATAAACCTCTTCTTTTAATTCTCCATTCAAAAATGTTGACTTGACATCTAACTGATGCAACTTCCAATTATACTTGGTAGCCAATGCAATCATTAATCTAATAGTATTCATTTTTCTACAGGAGAAAAAGTTTCTTCATAATCTATCCCTTACTTTTGTGGATAACCTTTGGATACCAATCTAGCTTTGTATTTGTCTATACTACCATCAACATTAAATTTATATTTGAATGCAATATATCAGATATAAAAAGTATGTAGAACATAAATGAAATGCTAGAAATGGTAGACTAACAATAATATAACCAGCATAATCTCCACAATAACACATAAATGATATAAGAACAACAACAAAAATAACACTTTGATTTAGAAAGCAATGTTCACAGGCCTCTTCGAGGGGGCAACCTCTAGTCGAGCAACACTCTGTTACAATAATATTCCAGCTAGGGTTTTCATACCCTTGACCCTTATTTATACTAAATATGTCTATCAAGAGAAACATCTAGAGGAAGATCCTTCTAGAAGTGGAAGCTTCTATTAGGTCTTCTTACATCCTGTTTATTCTATTTTATTGAAAGGCCTTATTAATATTGACCTTTATTACATCCAAATATAGTGATCTACCTATGTGCGGGTTGGGACCCTAACATGTCCGCCCCCTTAAAAATAACATTGTCCTCAAGGGTTGAGATGTGGAAACTGCTGCAGAATGGTAGTTGGTTCCCAAGTGGCATCTGCTGGAGTCATATATTTCCATTGGACTAGCACTTCCTTGATGATTCTCTAACACAGACGATGGTCACACTGGTCCAAAACTACTTCTGGCTGTAGACAAATGGATCCTTCTTCAGCTAACTCTATGTTGGCAAATATTGAACAAGAAACGAATGTGTGTTGATGGTTGTTGTCATTAATGGCAACAATGGAGATGACAGGATAAGAAGGATAAGAAGGATAAAACCCCTTGGGGATTCGGACGTAAAAGCTCAGGAGGAACAACATTGAAGAAAACACGCACAACAAGAGCTTACAGAGAAGAAGGAAGACAGAGATCCAATGACCGTTGGATTCCATTCAAATTTCCTGAAAGGCCGACAACCGTCAGATCTGCAGAAGTTGCGAGGGAGATAAGTCATCAGAGATTTGGGGATCGGGATTTTATAATGTCCAATCCACTTGACATCGAAAAATCCGAAATCGCGATATGCGATTTCATGATTTGATCTCAGCCGTTAAAGAAATCATGACATATGGACCGTTGATTCTCCTCATCGGAGTTTCGGGGATCGGGATTTCATAATGCAAAGAACACAATGCAACTAAAACCCCGATTTCGCGATATGCGAAATCCCGACTGAATCTGAACCGTCAGATCAACATGTGATCTAGACCGTCGATCTAATTCACGACAACAGTCCACGTCAGCTAGGGACATGTGGCACAACCAGGTAATGACAGGTGGCAGGAAGATTCAACAGTTCAGGCATAGGTAAGTCACGAATCAGAGTGACACGTGGCAGTATTTAACACGTGTCAAACCACGTGTGATGTCAGCAGAGTATCGGGGATCAGGACTTTGTAATGCCAAAATCTCTTGACATCAAGAACTCCAAAATCGCAATATGCGATTTCACGATGTAATCACAGCCATTGGATAAGAATGAGATCTGGACCGTTGATTTCCTTCATCGGAGAATCGGGGATCGAGAATTCTATAGGCATGTACATGATAACATCGAAAATGCCGAAACCCCGATGAGAGATTTGACCGAGGTCATGTGTTGACGGTCATATGGGCTGAGGCCTATAGCCAGCAGGGCTAGCGCGTGGAAAGGGGCACATCAGCATCGGGGATCGGAAATTTGAAGCGACAAAGTTACTTGACCTCAGGAGTGCCGATTTCGTGATATGCGAAATCGCGATACAATCTGAGCTGTCAGATCAGGCTATGATCTAGACCGTTGATTTTAGACCATGTCGGAGTTTCGCAAATCGGGATATGGTAAGGATTGCAACATGAATTGCGAAATCGCGATATGCGATATCACGACACAATCATAGCCATTGAGTCAAGATTTCACCTGGATCGTTGACTTGACCGATATATGGACTTTTGTGTATCAGGATTCATAAGTGAAAAGAACAGTGAACATGAAGAACTCTGAAACCCCAATAGTGAGACATAAGGTTGTAGTCACGAAGTGAAGGTCACGTTGACCGGGAGCTAAGCTCAAGAGGGCTAGCGTATGAAAGGAGCCATCGGGAATCGGAGAATCGCGAGTCCGGAGGACTTGTGAATGTTGACATCGCAAATGCCAAAATCACAATGAGTGAAATCCCGATTAGATCTGGACCGTTGGATCAAGTATTGATCGGAGGGTTGTTGTTCTTCCTCACACATTAACGCTTCAATTATGAATCAGTTAAGAGAAACAGACTGATGATGACAAATCAGTTAGCGTTTCCATTGCCAAGACATATGTCCTTGTATTACTGATTGGAAGGGGAAGGGGAATCGTCAAGGTAGCTTGTATAAAAGAATATCAATGAGACTGAACCGGGCTGGTTGTTCTGAATCGAAAAAGCATGAAACAGTAAGAAAGGAGAAGAGGCTGAGCATGAAATTTTAATAGATATACAGACTGGAATGAAATGTAAAAGAGAGACAAAGCAGAATGAGAGACAGAGCATAAGAAGAAGAATAGAATGACAGAAGAATGTGATGCAGAGCTGACCTGTTGAAGAAGAGAAGAATTGTAGAACAATCTATTGAAGATCAGATTTACAGAACAGATTAAAAATGGTAAGAAGTGATTTATCTGCATAAGTTGTCTGTGTATTTATTATTTTATATTCAAGGGTGGTTGGGAGGTGCTTGGGAGGATTGTTGTCCTCAGAAGTTCAAGTGGGGCCTTGAACACAGGAAGTTGTAACTTCCATCTGGTTATAGCCAGAGAAACTAGGGTGGCAGGGTGGTGCTAGGGAGAACAAGTGTTCTCTGTTATGCAGGTTGGAGCCTGTGTAACTGGAAGTTGGTGCTTCCATCCAGTTGGTGCTGGAACTTTCAGGAAGTTGGTGCTTCCATCCAGT
>ML778254.1:804828-845632 GCA_009831015.1 Picea engelmannii
GAACATAGTACTCAATGGTCTTCCCAAGACATGGGATGCATTTGTTGCAAGCATGAACACAAGGAAGGAGTACCTGACATTTGAAGAACTTTGGACTTGTTGTGCTCAAGAAGAATCAAGGATCAATGCAAAAGAGAAACCTCAAAAGAAGTACAATGATCAAGCCTTCACAGTAAGATTCAAGAACTTCAGGAACAAAAGGAAGTTTGGTTCAAGGAGGAAGCCAAATCAAGAGAAAGACATTTTAGAAATACAATGCTTCAACTGCCAGAAGTACGGTCACTACAGAAATCAGTGTCCTGAGCTAAAGAAAAGGAAGAAGAAACACGAACCATCGATTTCCGAAGAAAAGGAGCCTACAAAGAAGACTAAGCAGGATGGAAGAGACTTCTTCTACTAAAAGGTAACAATACTCTTCTTATTTTCTTGTACATATCTTACTTGCATCGTCTCTGTACATATCTTGTATATCTATCTCTTGGAAGATAATGTGTTCCAAGAAGGACTATACCTATGAAAGAACAACAGGACAAGGATGAATGTCATTAGATAATATATATGAAAGGATGAAATACAAATCATGTGGAAGCTACTGCAAGATAAGACGAATTAATCCTGAAGAGACTTAGAAGTCAGACATCAAGAGAAATTGGAGAAAGACCTATGACGACAACTAAGACTGAAGTATGGACTCTGTTAAGACAAGAGAGTCAATTATATATTGTAGAAGACAATAAGGACGGAGACAGAAGCAGTCAGACGAAGGGAGCAGATTATATGCACTCTTACATGAAGCAAGGATTAGGAGGAAGATAATCCTATGATCCATTGAAGATGATGAAATGTATATATCCATGATAGCAGTCATGAAAGACAGTACATGTTCAGATCAACTACAGAAGAAGACCTTTTCAAAGAGAATCCTTAAGGTATTCCTGCTTGTCCATCCAGATCTGTGAACATATAATGAAGGTAAGAAGTGGAATCTCTAAGGCATGGAATCTATAAGAAACTCCATGGACCCAAAAGTAAAAGAAAAACATGAAGAGGAACATAAGGATTCCAAGAAAGAAAGAAGAACCAGAACCACCAATAATTCTATCAAGAATCACAAGACTATTAGCCTGATATCAACTCACTAAAAGCAATCAAGCAGAAGAACTGAAAGTCGTGATGAAGAACAGTGTACGGAAGACTTATGAATGAAAGCATTGTGAGATCTAAAACCAGAGGTTCTCCCAGATGGAGGGAGAAGACTATGATGATTGATTGTTCCAGTACACCAGACTTATCTAGGAGGGATAAGACTACGATGATTACTTGTTTCAGTACACCAGACTTATCTCTATATAAGTCATTATATTATCCGCAACATCCATGAGTCAGAATTCTACATCAGATGAATGCAAAGAATGTTCTCCAGGAGAAATTGATTAAAGAGCGCATGCAGAGAAATCTCAAGACTTTGAGGCATACCAAAAAGATACTCATGTATGCATATAAGAAGAAGAAAACTTGGTGGAGAACCTCCAGTGCACAGCAGAAGCGTGGTGAATATTTCCTATAACATCAAGAAGACTACTCAGAAGATCAGATCTCGTGATGACAGAAGAAGTACCACATGGATATGTTCTAGTTCTCCAACTATGATATACTCTACTGTTCAGATCTACATGAAGCCTTCACAGTGTTCCAGACTAAAGTACAAGAACTACATTATCCATGATGAAGTCCATATAGAAGAAAGTGATTCTCCAATACATATCTCCACAGATGAGTAGATAAGCATACATTTTGGTAAAGTCTATATTCAAGATGAAAGAACTTGCATACTCAAGCTAGAGCTCCTGGAAATAACTCTATTAACTGGAAGGAAAGACTCTACAAACTAGAAGAAGGTACAGAAACATTTATTTTTCTGATTTAAATAACTCTCCAGTTAGGAGGGAGCATTTATCTTTATAATTGAGAAATAGTCCAAATTGGACAGATGCTTTCCTGTTCGGAAAGTGGGTTGAGATTTCTGACGGATAGTGACTTCCCATTGTAGTTAACATGGGAGGCATATTGATTGTTGATGTATCATACACAACGACTTCCGATTATGGGGAGTGGTCTAGGACAATCATTCTTCTTGGCATTCACTCTGAGTAGTGGTCAAGTAGAATGGTCCGCCCCACCGGGCAGTCATTCTTTCGAAGTTCACAGCTGTGGGCAGTTTCGAAGAATCATCTGTTTTGGAGGTTGATGCAGGATATACATTCCTCGAGGAAAGAATCATTCTTTCCAGGTTACACTTGTTTAGTGTCGGAGGAATGGCCTAGGGTGGGGAATGGTCTGGACAGTTACTCCTCGAGGGCAGACTCATTCGCTCCAGGTTACACCTTGTTTGGTGTCAGAGGAATGGCCCAGGGTGGGGATTAGTCCAGGCTCAGCAATCAGGGATAGTTATTCCTCGAGGGAAAACTCATTCTCTCTAGGTTACACTTTGTTTAGTGTCAGAAGAATGGCTCGGGGTGGAGAATAGTCCAGGACAGTCATTCCTTAGGGAAAACTCGTTCCCTCCAGGTTACACATTGTTTAGTGTCAGAGGAATGGCCCAGGGTAAGGAATGGTCCAAGCATTTCTTGAGGGAAGACTCATTCTCTCCAGGTTACAGTTTGTTTAGTGTCAGAAGAATGGCCCAGGGTGGGAAATGGTCTAGGTTCAGAAATCAGAAACAATACTTCTTCCTTGGTTGAGAAGAATGGGGTAGATAGCCTATTATTGATATTCTATGTTGAGGGTAGACATTCCTTCAGACCTCACAGATGTGAGTGAAAGATTGGCCCATATGACCATTGTTGATATTCTATACTGAGGGCAGACACTCTTTCAGATCTCACAGACATGAGTGAAAGATTGGCCCAGTTGATTCAGTTTTTATGATAACATTGTTTCTATGCAGATGAAGACTACTGTGGTGGCATACATTCTTTCAGATCTCACAAACGTGAGTGAAAGATTGGCCCAAAAGATACAATTTTTATCATAACATTGTTTCTATGCAAGTTTCTATCAGATGTTTGTTATGAAGACTATATGACAGTAGATGAGGACTACTGTTGTGAATATGTTTCACCGTTCACAACCATATGTTGCTGATCAAGTACTTGTGTGTTACTTGATGTGGTAGTTAACCACTAGATTGTAGTTGTGTACTACTATTAATAGACATAGGTGTGTTCTATCCTTGTTCTAGTTTCCTTGAAGACTATCAACAGATTATTAGAGATGATGATCATTTAGATGAATGATGAACATAGATTTTCTAGACGGAAAACAGTTCAGAGCTTTTACTCCTCTTATATCACTCCATGGTGAGAGTGACTTATCTAGCATCATATATAACTACTCAGATGAAGTATGGTTTCGAGAGATCATGCAGCTGATGGTGATGGTGATGCTCATGATCCAGTCGTGAAGTAGTCTAGATGACTATATTGATGCTACCGGGTAAATGGAATGTTTTGTGCTCAAGTCCATTACCTGTAAATACCTCTCTAGCTAGGAGGGAGTGTTAATATTATGGTAGCTATGGGAGGTATTTACCCCCATGTGTGAACCTAATGAAAATAGAAGACTCCAGGAAGCAAGAGAAACCCTAATGAATTGGAAAATAACCCTAGAAGCCTTGTCGGCTCAAGAAGATAATTTATATAAGGCTATTAGCCTCCAAGAGAAAATTCGGCCATAATTAATAATAATATATTGAACAGACACATACCCAGAAGGAGAAGTTAGCCCCAACAAACTGAAAGGATTACTATAAGTACAGGGCGCTAGTTCTCCTTTGACAGCTTCTTAGGACTGCAGTTTTCCCAGTTGGTGCGCACTGCAGTTGCAGTTGGTGTGCAACTTTGGAGGAGGGTTGCAGATGTAGCTGCAACAACATCTAGTTTCAGTATTGGCTTGGACCTCTCTTGGCTAGGGTTTGGAACATCTGATCAGTCTTTTGTGATGCGTTATCCTTGGGGATTGATGCACTACTCCTTGTTTGTCTATCTAGCCTAGGGTTTACTTACGGAGGAATTCTCAGGTCAAGGTTAAGGTGCTCAGAGGGAGGCTTCGGCCTGTGGTTGGGTGAGGAGGGTATCATCAATGGTAAAGTGAGCACACCATCTTCTATATTCTAACACTGTAGCTCTCTGATATACGTCTAGGGTCCAACAGTAGTACTCGGCCCAATATCTCAGGGCACTAACTAAGGAGGATAGATCGTACCCTTAGTTGTACTACCCGACTACCCAGGTACTAGAGAGTATCTTCCTAAGTGTTGTTCTCGGTGAAATTATAGCAGTCTGACAACCAATAGGTTTATCCAAAGAGGGCTTCAGGAAATCTAGGTTGATCCGTACACAAGTGTTGTCTAATGCGCTACCACTCGAAGGGGTACCAAAAGGGGTTACAAGGGTGGCCAAAAGATGTGCACTTAAGAACCACTTGTATTTCTTGCATGTATGTATCCCTCAACATTTGGTTTATGCACATAAGGACAAATCTTTGCGTCTTAAAGGCGTTGAAATATGTCTCTACCCTGGAAAAAAAATCCCACAATTTCTACCAAGGAAAGTGCTCTGATACCACTTGCAATATACCAGATATAAAAATTATGATGAACATAAATGAAATGGTAGAAATGGCAGAATAACAGTAATATAACTAGCATAATCTCCACAATAACACAGAAATGATATAAGAACAACAACATAAACAACACTTTGATTCAGAAAGCAATGTTCACAGGCCTCTTCGAGGGGGCAACCTCCAGTCGAGCAACGCTCTGTTACAATAATCTTCTAGCTAGGGTTTTCATACCCTCAACCCTTATTTATACTAAATATGTCTATCAAGAGAAACATCTAGAGGAAGATCCTTCTAGAAGCAGAAGCTTCTATTAGGTCTTCCTACATCCACTTTATTCTATTTTATTGAAAGGCCTTATTAATATTGACCTTTATCACATCTGAATATATTGAACTACCTATGTGCGGGTTAGGAACCTAACATTGAACAACCATTTTGATCCTATGGGGGTTTTGTTCTTAGGCAATTCTGTCAATTCCCATGTTTCATTTTTAATTATAGAGTCATATTCTTCCTTCATGTTAACTGAAAGAAGCTTACTCTTCAAAAATAATACATGGTTTGTGTTCGTCGTCTCATACAAAAGTTTAAGTGTCTCTCAAGTTTCATGGGATGTTTTGCATTCCCTAATGTGTGGGATGATATTGTCCTTCATGGAAATCCTTAAGAGCACCTTTTCTTTAGTCTCTTGTCACTCCCAATCCTGAACTGAGGCTACTGGGGCTATTGGTTTCGCTTTGTCTCCACATGCAATCGACCAAACATTGTATCCTTCCATCAACGTCTGCAACTTAAACTTCCAATTGACATAATTTCCCCATCTAACTTATTTGATTCATTTATATATGAATTTGCCATGATATTTGCCATTTTTTAAGCACTAAAATGTCTAGTAATAACCAATACTCTAGAACCCAAAAACATCTTGTAATAATCAATGCTCCAAATTCTAGATAACCCAAATCACAAGATATAACATCACCTCTTTATAATGTGAGCTTTCTCATAATCCTTATAATGTGAGCTTTGTCATAATCCATACACCATGAAAAGCATATAATCATATTACCAATAAACACCTTATCATCACCTTATCTAACACCACCATTTAACCTTAGTTCAAGTAATTATTTTTTTTCACACATGAGGCCTTTCCACATTATTATCTTTAAGTTATGATTTATGTTAATCTTTACAAAATACAAAAACCTCTTTCACCAAATCTTCCAACATTCAACCATTAAAAAACTTCTCTCATCAAATCATCCAACATTCACCCATAAAAGGACAAAAAAATTCCCTTTTACTAAAATTTACCAGCCAAAGGAAAATATGTAAAAAATTCCCTTTTATTGAAATTTACGAGGCAAAGGAAAATATGTATACCTTCATGGCCTCTTTAAAAAAAAATTTGAATGCCTTGACTCCAATAACCCCCAAGAGTCCACGACTCACCCTCATAGCAACAAATAATCTCCTCCACACAGATTGACGACCCTCTCAAGCAGCCTTTGAACCTCCTTCACATTCACAACAGATAGGGAGCAACAATTAATCTCCACACAGGTTGAAAACGAACCTCCTTCACGTCTATAGTAGAAAGCAAACAATAGACAGGGAGCAGAAAATAATCTCCTACACACAAAGACTCAGTTTCACGGGTATCATAGTAGTCACAAATCACATACCAAATCAGAAAAACTAACAACTCTCTTACAAATCAGCAGTGACAGGTCCCTTTCACAGATCAACACACCTCACAGTGCTCACAGCTCTTAGACCTCACTATTTTCATAGCACTCATGCCCCCTCTAACTCACACGGCCCTCAGGTCTCTCTCGACTTTGATACCAAATCATAGAACTCACACAAACAACAGAGACACGAATAACATCACACAATCAACTTGTCTATTGCATTACACGCATGGGTATTTATACAGTGGTGGGATGAGCTCCATTGTTGATTAGTTTCAAGATCAATGGCTGGAGTTACTTCTTCTAGACGTTTCTGGTTCATCCAGAAACTTACTCGAGTCAGTGTAGTCAGTCGTGCATTTACTGCATGCTGATCTCTATCACCTACTTCTCTGGTTGTTAATTAATTTATAACATGCTCCTCTCCCTTTGCATCAAGGTGAATAACAATTACATTTCCACAAAACGGGAAAATAAATAAAAGACAATTACAGTCACAATGGGTATGTTCTCCCTTGTGGCGTTATCAATCTCCCTATTGCTCATGCTTCTTTCTACAATCTCCTTCTCCAAACTCTTCCGAATGTTTTTCATCACTAGCCCAATGATCGTTAAGGAATGGTAGTTCTCATCATAAGAGTGTCTTCGGGCATATAGGCCAGGTGAAGTTTCACAACCATGACATCCATATTATATATGGTTGTAGGCCGGTTAAGAAGTATCTGGGTTTTTTTAATGAATTTTTTATAAGTACATTGATCTTTGAAGTTTTTTGGGGAGTGTAACAAGGAACTTATAACTACATTGATCTCTGAGAGTTTTTTGGCGGGAGTGTAATAAAGAAACAAATTAGTTTATAGTGAAGTGGTTGTATATTGACAGTGCATGGCATGAGAGTATGCAAGGAGATGTGAAAATTTGGTCGTGGTGGCAAGGCAACGACATTGGTTGGAGGAAGTAGCCAAGGAATACAAGGCTTATGGTGCACAAAATGTTGTTGTTTTCCTCGTTGATTTAACCAAACCCCAAGATTGCAAGAGGATTGTGGAATTCACAGTTTCCACCTTTGGATGATGTATGGATTTCTTTTCTTTTCTCTCTGTTTATCAAATTGGTAGTGTCCTCACTCGTTTAATATTTACCCAACATGGTTCCTAAGAATGAAATAAGAATTATAAAATGTAATTGGAATAGGAATGTAATAATAATACCCTTGGTGCATCTACATCCCAATAGATATTTCACCATTATTGATGTTCCACCATTGTTTCATATAGGGGGGCCTCACAATGCCCATACAAAGGTGTTGGCCTGGAAACATCCATACATAGGTGTTGTACCACATTTCCATCTTGACTTGATCACATCCCCAATGCATAAATCTGTGTTATTTAAAGGCAAGAAGAAGTTGGACACGTCTATCTTAAAGGTATGTTGCTCCCCACTTGAAAACACATTCAATATAAGGAACCATGGATTTATGAAGATATTCTTAGCTAAATGGGAGTTTTTATAGATTTTTGTTTTACTTTACCTCACTACAAATCCCAGGAAATTATCATAAGCCGGGATGTTGAGCATAAGTATCAATGATGAACATGCCTAGGAAATTATCACAAGTCAGGTTGTTAAGCATAAGTTTGGATGATGAGCATGCCTAAGTTGGGTACTAGAAAAACCCATGACAATAAGTCTAGATGTTGAGTCGAATGCTATGCAATTAACGTGGGCATGAAGGAGGCTATAACACTTGCTTGGGCTTGGGCCCCGAGGAGGAGAGACAACTATGAGCCTAAGGAGTGAATAGGAAGGACTGGCCTATTTATTGAAAAGGAGATGTAGCTTTGAGACAAAGGAGTCGCAGCCGAAAAAATCAAGGGCACGGTTTGCATGGCAATGCAGGTGGCAGTTGAAAAAATCAAGGGCATTGTTTGCATAACAGGTGACAACTGAAAAAATCAAGGGCACCATTTGCATGGAGGTGTAGGTGACAATTGAAGAGAAAGTGGAATTTGGAATATGCATGGAACCAACAAACATCAACAAACATTTAATGTTAGGAAGTAATATTAGACTTGGTTCTAACATTACTTAAATCAAAGAAAATACTAATTTAAAGATATGATTTTGGTGTACAATGTGGAGCTATGCTTCGGGAAGAAGCCAAATAAAAATTCAAATTTAAAACTTTATTTGAAAAATAAAATAAATGTGATTGGTAAAAATGTATGAATTTGATAAGACCTTGTCTTACCTGCAAAACTAATAGAGAAAAGACTAACTAATTACTGTAGTCCCAAGACACGGACTAATAATACATTTGACTTGATCAATTGTAAGTCCGTGAAAAGTTTTGAGTTTTGCTTTCTCGTTATCTTACCTTCATCATCCGAAGTAGAAGGTCTCACACTATACCTATACAAGTGATTGGGTTAGATTTCATCATGATTAAAAATCGATCTATTTTACAATGGAAGTTCCTATAATGAATGCATACGAGATGTACAAATAGTATCGTGGTTTTATTCTTTTAATGCTTTTAACATGAGATCTAAAATATATGTCGTTGCAAATAAAAGCTTGAGAATTTGGAGCATACCTCGCAACATTTGGATGCTTTGAGAAGTTTTAAATTCATTTTTTTTTGTGTGTTTGAACTTGATGTACGCTGGTATGATTATATATATATAGAGATTTTTTTTATTTTTTTTTATTTTTTTAGAGTAAATTTTGTATCCATTTTGTGCTTATTTTGTTAATTTGTTTTTTTTTATGTCTTTAAATTAATCCATTTAAAGAAATTAGGGTTGGAATCTAATTTGGACTATGAGATTATGATTTTTTATTAGGATTATTATAATGGGGTTTTAAAATTGTGAAAAATAAAGTCAATATATTATAGGTATTGAGTATTGAGGAGATGCAGGGTATAGGGGTTTATAAGTATTGGGTGGTATAAAAAGGGTTAAAAATAGTTTTTTTTTAATTGGAAATATGTATTGGGAGGGGTGTTCAAAAAAAAAATTTGAGTTATTTATCAATATCTAGTGAAATTAGGGGTATTCTTAGAGGTTGATAGATATTGGTGGTATAAAAAGTGGTATTAGGTAAAAATATGGGACATTTAATAAATAGAGGGTTTTGTTTTATTAGAAAGATGTATTGGAAGGGGGGTTCAACAAAAAGATTTTGAGAGGTATTTATTGATATCTACTGAAATTAAAGGTATTCCTTAATATACCACTACCACATGTGCCATGTCATAGGTTCACTAAGTGGAGATCTTATGCATATTACTATGATTGTCCATTTTCTAGATAAATTTTAAATTTTTTCTACCATTTGCATAACAATGAAAAAGTTTAGAACTTTCATCTCCTACTTGTAGCCATATGGCCCTACTCTTGAGCCTCCATTCCTTCTCTTTCTATAGTAAGATATTTGTCTTTTTTTCTTTGAGTTCCTTTACTTCCAACTTCTGAGTTGAGCCACAATGTCTAGAATCCAACTACTTCACTATTATAGAGTTTCTCCAAACCTACTTCCACTTCTTTTAGATTTCTCTCATCTTTTTGTTTTTTTTTCCTTATACAATTGAGTTGCTACCTTCTTTGCTTCATTTAGTTTCTATTGAAATGTAAGGGAGGAAGATTCTCTTAGGAAAACATTATAATGTTTCCAAAATTCCTTAATTCTTTTTACAAAATCTTCCTCCTTTAACCATTATGATTTCGACTTGAATGGGATGAGAGTTTTTTCCTAGCCCGGGGCCACTTCTCACACAATATGGTTATTGTTTGAGTCCCCTCCCAAGGGTACCCACTATCTTATACAAATAACTTCATCTAGGAATCCTTTAGATATTATAAAGTAGTCAAGCCTCTTGGCTATTCTATCTACCCTTATTCTCTTTTTTCTCCAGGTCGGAGTTATTTTTGTTGGTTCAATATCCATCTAGATCACAACTTCTCACTTTATTATAAAATAACACTAGCACACCCACATTAATAAAAGTGGTTAATATACATTGATAAACACCATTTTTAACCTTTCCAAATTAATGACCAATAATTATGCTAGTATTTATTAAATGTCATAAATATAATCTCGTAATGCAACTTTACATTTAAGAAGGCTGCTTAATTCTAAATTAATCAACTCAACAAAAATTACATTAAATATTGAAATGAACTAAACTATGACTAAACATAGTATCACAATTTTTATTAAAAAACAAAAGAAAAAAATTAAAATATGGAATTCGCATCTTTGACAACATAGTGTGCATGTGAGCCACACACCTTTGGAAATTTTGGCATGTTCAATCCCTTTTACATCTCCCCTTCTCTTATTTTTCTTTTGGGCATACTCAATAATTGTCCTTATCACCTTCCATTCCCAAAATTACTTTGGGATTTTGTCGACTTCATCACAAAAAGCCTCTTCACATTGATTCCCTACTATGACTCCCCACATCTATAAGAAGCATGTAGTCACCCCCAATTCGTAACCGTGTTACCACATTCCACTCCATTCTCCTATATTCTCTTAGAGGGACAACAATTAATTATTATAATCATGAATACTATCGTTGCATGCATTACTCTAAATGTACTATTAATTATATGCTCCATTAATAACTTTGTGCATGGGAAATTGAGTTCAACATTTTATGACAAATCATGTCCGAGAGCAAATGACAAATCATGTCCGAGAGCGTTGTGGATAGTAAAAGATGCAATGAAGCATAGGAGAAAAGGATGGGGCACCAAGGAGAAAAGGATGGGGTCGCCTTTTCTCCACCTTCACTTTCACAAATGCTTCATTAATGTAAAATGAAAAACAAGATTTTCATTGATCATCTTACCATAATGGAATCTGTCACCACTTATACTAAATCAAATCATCTTTTGCTTTTGTACTCGTTATGTTGATTTTTTTATCCTTTTCGCAGGGGTATTTGTTGGAGTGCATCATTTTGTGTTTTATCATATCCGTATTTTCCATCCATAATAGAAAGGAGAGGATAGTAGAAACCCAAAATCTAAATCATAACTTACTAACTTACCTATAGGGTTTGCAAATTTTGAGAGAGCTTTTGTGCATTTTTTTTTATATAAAATCGTTTATTGGTAAAATATAATTCTCTTATTAGTTAATCATTTATCGGTAAAACTTAATCTCCTCATTATCTATTTTTAGAGAGATTGAGAAGTAGAATCGGGAACGCTTACGCTCATTTTCCTCCTTGGCATTCTTGGGCATGATGTAAGTATGGAAGAGGATACACTATTAAAATGTTTGCATGAGGAAAGGAAACCAACCAAATCTTGTGACCCTAGCATGAAATCTATTTGACTATGAAGCTAGGCCACCAACAACATGGCCAAAATATATATAGGTATCACAAAGTTAATTTTTGAAAAAAATTGGTTCATGAAAAAATATAAAAATGAATATGATCAAGCATGATGAAAAAAAATTGCAAACACTAAATCCAAGAACTGGCGAAGAAACGTAAATCTAATCAGAGGTTCAACTTCACTACTTGTTGTTTGATTTCTTCCCTTAGTCCTTTATGGACACAAAAGTCCCATTGACAACCATAAGACTAGAATCATGTGCCCTTGTAGTCTCGTATTTGATTGATACACTACCTCCATTGCCAGTACGAAGAGCCAAGCTAACATTTGGAAAATCCAAAATTCACAAGCGTTTAATGGATAGGTTTTGATCTAAGACAATGTTTGGAAGATCCAAAAAATTTAATGGTTAGGTTCCCAAGCATTCGATGGTAAGGATTTCATTGCACCTTGTATTCCACCATCCATTGTGTTTTACTACATTTGGTATCCACCATTACCACGCCAGTCATGGCATGCTTCACATCTACGAAATCATGGCCAAATGAAATCCCTGCCCCAATATGACACATGTTATCCATAGCTTAGTTGTGTGGGAGATATAGCCAAACGTGGAAAAAATGGAAATGAGATGTTGTAAAAGGTTAATAGTAAAAATTTAATATTGAAGAAGTAAATGTTTAAAATAAAGTAAGACTGTTTACATTTTTAAATATGATCTGTGGTAATTGAAAATCTAGTATAGTAATTTCTTAATCCTATTAAGTAAAATTGAAACAATAAACAAGTTAAGTAATGATAAACGTAAACATTTCTAAATGCAAGGAAGTTAATATTGACAATCTCATCCATTGATTTAGAGACAATGACTAGAATATAGCATCATCTTTATTCTTAGGTGTAATATCAGGTTGTTAATAAAAAAAGTGATTAATCCATCGATTTTCAATAGGGGGGACAACTATCAATTTAGTAAGAGACAATCCATGTGGGTATCAAGTCCGCAAATCTTTGAAGATCCTAATGTAAAGTTTAGGTCTCCCCCTATCACCACAAGGTTTCTCTCATACACTTCATTTCAAAAAAATTGTTCTAGTATTCCACTCCATCTATGTAAAGGCCATAAACATTTAGGATAGATATTTATTTCCCCATATTCCATGAAAATATGTCTACCCCTAGCCCCATTGGAAAGGCCCAAGAGTTATATCAATGTAACTAAACTCCCACCCAATCATAAATTTTGAGAATTCTTGAATAATGTTTTCACCATTTGTCATTGTTTCCTAAAGGAAGATAATAGAGGATTTTAATGTCTCTATAAGCCTGTTGATGGCCACTTTATTTAAGGGATTAGCCAATCCTCTGTAATTGAGGAGTAGGAATATAAAAAATGCTCTAAGAGTCCCAATTATAGATAGTTGTTTCTCACATCATACCTATATCTAACCTCTAAATATGCTTGTTTCTATGGCATGGAGATATAATAATTTCTTTCTCTTTTGTTTGGCTTCTAGGTTTTCTTATCAAGGCACCCTAACCCCCCTAACACTTTTCTTGGGAAATTAAGGAATCCTTCATTTATGGGTCAAAGGTTATATTTGGAGGATTTTAGATGAAAATAATCGTGGGATTTTTTACCTACAATAGAATCCAAGTTAGGGTTTTCATAAGTCCCCACCTAGGCTTCTTCTTCTACTCGAGTCTTATCTATCATTGGTAGAGGTATTAGGGTTGGGAACACAAGATTTTTTATTCCTAAAAGGATCGGTAGAAATTCATTGATGGACTCAAAACCATTTTCATCTACCTTTAAGCCCCAAGTGCTAAAAACTATTTTTTTTAAGATTTCCTTTTATAAGAAAAATGTAACCAAGAGGAAATACCCATGAGAGGATTTTGGTCATTGTTATTATTGAAAAAATATAGAATCTATTCCTTTTGAATCCCCAACGTTGAGGGATTCTCAACTAATATTATTGGCATGTTCAAGGTACCTTTCATTCGCCTCTTTTCCTTAATAACTTATGTCCTTCTAATTGTTTGACGGGATTCTATCAATTCCAATCCCATAACTTGTGGATGCTTCTGTTGAGCCCACACCTTTGTCTGATTTGGGTAATTGCAATCCACTACAATGTTCCCATAGCTATGGAATCACTCACATCTAAAGAGTATTCCTTCACAGCTAAGAGTTAGCTAAAAATAGTCTTCACATTTCTTAATAAATAGCTCCTTTTCCAATCCTTTAGTAGTTTCAAGACCTACTAGTGTTCTTTCCATCCTGAAGTAATTGATGTCTTGGAAAGATAAATTATCTTTATAAAATTTCACGAGGGAGTTCTATATTTCTTTGAAAACATCATATGACCATAATACTAGTGGTAGTCATGGTATTCAGACCCATACTGGAAAAATGTCCTCTCGTGCCATTCTAACATCAAGGTCGACATCCCACTTGTTAAGGAAAAGGTTTCGGGAGCCCCACTTCCATATTCTCTATAGAACCTTGTTTACATCTTCCATTATCTTAAAAACCCATACTAGTCACACGTTAGCTAGGGTCATTATGTGAGATGCATATCATACCATAGGTTTGAAGTTTAATCTTTCCCAATCCTTTAAACATACATGAGACATTTTTTTAATAGGAAACATTCTTACAATTACTTTCTCTTACAATTCCAAAACATTAGTTAATCTATTTTTTTAACCCTAATCTGGACTTACCAACGTTGGAGTTTTTCTGATGCATTTCCTTCTTTTAGGTTTTTTCTCTCCTTCTTGCAAGTGTTTCCCATGGATCCCTACTTCCACTATGGATGAGACACTCATTAGGTTAAATTATAGGTTCTTATCAATAACACATCTCTCATGTCATTTGTACAAATCCCCGAACAATTGTAGAGATGAAATTCAATATCCCCATTGTATGTATGCAGTGCGATAAACACACTCTCTCCATCACAACTTCACTTAATGATTACATAACTATCAAGGATAGAGAAGTCATGTATAATCCATATAATTCCCTTCATATGACATGGAGGGGATATAAAGTATGCCATTAAGGCCCTTGGGGTACATTCCATCTCTTGTATTTTTCTATGTAGCCTCCAATAACAAATCCCCTCAAATTCCACTGATGGAAAATCCCCATGCCAACTTGCCTAAAATCTCCATAACCTCCTCCTCCAACCATATCCTTTCAACCATATCCTCCTTAACTCAGTTAGAATGACAAGCTGACCAAGTATCGAGGTATCCCAAATTGATAGTCCCTCTATTAGATTGGATATGTAATTATTTTCTCCTTCATCTTCCATCATCACCAAACACTCCATGTTGGTTCATTCATGTCCTTATCACCATGTTCCAAAGACTTTAGAACAACTACTTACCTAATTATATTTATAATATTATAATGAATTTCATTTAAATTTAACATTTTTTTATAATAATTCATTTAATAATTATATAAAATTTATAATATTATGATATAATACTTGTTACACATCAAAATGTCACATTTAAGTTTCTCACCCTAAGTGTCGCAAATGTCGCAAAGTGATGTATGCACCTTGCTAAGTGTTTCTTGCACTATCAAAAGTGTCGTATACACCTCACCTAGTGTCACATTCACTTTGTTGATTGTCACAACCCCTTGACACCATGAGAACATTTGTCACAATCCCTAGTCAGTGTGGATGAGAAATATATCATAATAAGGTCAAAATACTATGTGCACGTGAATTATTCATTATTATTCATAAAAAGGAAATTAATTTAGTGTGAGAATCCACCTCACATTTAGTTTCCTAATCTCAAGGAGAAGTTGATAATCTCGTGAATGGTTGAGATATTTTCTCAAACCAAAATCCTAATTTGGTGGATCTTGAGAGATATTTCCTCCTTAAAATCCTTGAGATATATTTTCTCCCTAAAATCCTTGAGAGATATTTTCTCCTTAAAAATATTGGAGATCCCAATTTAGTGGATCTAGTGAGTGATATTATCCATGGTGGTTAAGCCTCCAAATACTATATAATAAGGGATTTACATGGTGAAGAGGGGGAAAGATTTGAGGTATCAAACCTTTGATCCTGGGAAAATATTTCAACATTTTGACTTTTTGTTGCTTAACCATTTTCTTATGCATTCTCATCAGTTGCCATCATTGCAAATTTTTCCTTTGCAATTTGACACATCTAACCTAATAGGAAACATTCCCTTGAGTGTCCATATTCTTAACATGTTTCCTTTCATTGAGCATAGGTATGTTCCTTGTGCTTGGAACTAGTTTTCTTTCCCAAACACTCGTTTCCTTCATGTATTATAACATTGTTGTATTCCTTTTTCAGGATTTCCAATAAGAAAAGGATAAAAAAAATCAAATAATGACAAAGGAGCTTGGGAATGAGTATTATTTAACATTATTGGCAGTAGTTGAGTCACCTCTTAACAAAGCACAAAATCTTGAGTCTAGTCTCAACAATTTGGGTTAGTACAATTTTAGGAAACTAAACCATTTACATAAAGTTTTTACTCCTCTAACTTGTTATTCTTCCAGACACTATGGAGATTTTGTTGTTTCCCCTTGCATCACATAATTATGTCAATGTTCATTTTTAGTTCATTCTTCGCAAGTCACGTATTGTTTCGTGTTCTTGTTCATAGGAAGTTTTAGCCTGTGTTGATCATTCCACAAAATTCTTGACTTTGCAAGTCAACCTTCCAATGTGTCAAGTACATATCAGAATAAAGATTATATTTTTCCTATACTCATGTTAGTATGGAGGTTTCACATTGAATTCCTATCGACATGTTACGATCTTATCTATTATGAAAAATTTCTCAGAGAGTTTGACCTAGTGGCGCACCCTAGCCCTATTTACATCATTTATAGGTGACCTTGTCCTCAGCAGATGACATGTTGAAGTTTGAGTAGATTTGGAAGATATTGTTATTTTATTTGACCAAGAAAAAACCATAAATATTATTATTATATTATATTTGTTAATACGGACCTATTATGCCTTTGTAAAAGTCAACCCTATTGTGCCTTGACAAGTAAAATGTAAAATAAAAGGATAAAGTAAGAGGTCGTCCTAGACCTAATTTTAGGCTCGCTAAAATACTATTTTTAAGGGAGGCTAACACCTCATTTGAACACACATACACATAGTCTCTCAAGTCAAGAAGAGAAGTGTACAAGTCTCAGAGGGACATGCTACTACATCTCGAAGGTGATGTTGTGGAAGATCTTGGTTTATCTCTTGGATATATTGTGGTCATGTGGTGCGCAACTCTTCCGTATTCAAGGGTTTGAGAAGGATCTTCTTCTTTGTTAGTTATTTCTTGGAGAGAGAGGAATTGTTCTTGTTTGTTGAATCTATATTGAGGAAGTTTGTTGGGTTTTTCCCCTAGAGGGTTCTCCTCTAGATGTTATTCTTTCAGTGATCCTTAATATGTAGTTATTGTGATAATTGTTTAAAAGTAAAAGAACACTAATATAATTAACTCATTAAGATGAAATTTCAACATGGTATCATAGCATAACTAAAATAAGGAATTTTCATAGCACAGAAGAGCTCACTAAACAAAAAAAGGGCATACGGAGACTCTCCTAACCCTAGCGTACCTTATCCTTGGAACAAGTTTTCATTTTTGATCAATTTATGCTATGAATGTTATTCTTTCAGTGATCCTTAATATGTAGTTATTATGATAATTGTTTAAAAGTAAAAGAACAATAATCTAATTAACTACTTAAGATGAAATTTCAACATGGTATCATAGCAGGCCTTAAAGAAGGAATTTTCATAGCACAAAAGAGCTCGCTAAGCGAAAAAAGGGCATATGAAGAGTCTCATAACCCTAGCACACCTTTTCCCTGGATTTTTTTATTAGTTTTAGTCAAGTTATGTTGTGGATTTTATTCTTTCAGTGATCCTTAATATGTAGTTATTGTGCTAATTGTTTAAAAGTAAAAGAACATTAATCTAATTAACCACTTAAGATGAAATTTCAACATGGTATCATAACAGGCTTGAAAGAAGGAATTTTCATAGCACAAAATAGCTCGCTAAGCCAAAAAAGGGCATATAAAGGCTCTCATAACCATAGCGCACCTTTTCCCTGGAACAATTTTTCAGTTTTGGTCAATGTTTTATGCATTTATGGGCAATATAAGTCAATGTACATTCATCACATTCATCCTTTTTTTTTAATTATTTTAGTGTCGTAAAGGGTCACACTAGCTCCATGTTGGAGATACTTATGTGAGGAACTTGAATTCACATGTCAAACGATATACATTGTACCTTGTTTGAATCTTATGTTCCAAGTATGCATAGATTTCTTAACAATAATTACCTTTTAGTAGAGGAATAATCGCCAAAGTAGAGGACAATTTCTCTAGTTTGAACCCTAAAACAAAAAATATAACAACTAATCCTATCTCATCAAGAACTATAAGCATCCATATCAATCACAGTATAGTTATTAAAGTCACATCTTAGCTCTCATCTTCAATGGTGTCCCCTACTTTCCACCATCTTCCACTTGGTAAAAAAGATATAATTGTTGTAAATTCCCTACTTAATTGTTAGAAAACCCACTCATAAAATCTTCTTGAAGAGCTCCATTGCCTTTGTTGGATTCGATATATGTGATTTCACCATTCATTCCCACTCCACCTTAAGCCTACGTAACCCCAAAATTACGGTTATTCAAAAAAATATACCTTTTTTGGAAGGAGGAGCTATAATGATCAAGTAAATTGTTTCGAAATGGAAGCCTTGCATTGGGATATACTAATAATGAGAAGAAAATGGATTGTCATTGGATTACGTAGCAGAGCTTCAATTGTAAATTTCACCATGGAAATGATGAGACAAACTATTTTGATATCAGTTGGATGCACTTGTGCTAATTTTTCTCAATCTTATGCAACCAGGCTTGAAAACCCAAAGAGATTAAAATGAGCTAGTCCATAGTATCGTGATTGAGAAATTTGACACTGAGGAGGGTTTCCCTTGCAACTTAAGGTTTAT
Source organism: Picea engelmannii (assembly GCA_009831015.1). Taxonomy (NCBI): domain Eukaryota; kingdom Viridiplantae; phylum Streptophyta; class Pinopsida; order Pinales; family Pinaceae; genus Picea; species Picea engelmannii. The sequence goes on from ML778254.1 coordinate 823,570, forward strand.
ACAAAATATTATAGCGACAATTAGCAATTTTTAATAGTAGAATATTGGAAGTTCATGTGCTTGAGACAAAGACATTTCATAGATGGCTAGAGATTACGTTTCCACATGAAATTCCACTCGTTTAGGTGGATTGAGGGACAAATATCATATATGACACCAAACTGTATGCCCAAAATAGTCTGACATGTAGAAATACATAAGGTAGAGAAACGTTCTTGCAAGTGAATGAAAAAACCCATGGGAATTAATGAGGTAGAAGTGTTTCTATACAAGGAAGAATCAACTATGGACAATCACCACTGGTTAATTCATCCCTAAGAACTATAGTTTCTCTGATACCACTATTAGAATGCACATAAATGTAGATCTGCATGGAATACATTTTATTAATATGATACACATATAAATACATGATCTTGACCTTTGGATTGGTAACATACCCAACCACACCTGTCCATGCACTCTAACTCAAGAACTATGTTCAAAACTGGATTTCAAATTCTTATGCCCTTTAATTATTAAAGAAGCATGAAATAAACATGATATCAATGCATGCAATAATAAGGATTCATGCTACAGTGTAAAGAATGTTTAAACATGCCATGCATAGAAATAACAAGCAAGCATGCATGATATAACATACAAATGCCAGAGGCAATAATTCATACAATACGGAAATAAATATACATCAGAGAAACACATGACAAAGATCATTTATCTTAAGAAAAATGGTTCACCAACTGGCTGCAAACCAAGGATGTTCTACGCAGCCATAGACATTGTTGATCTAGGTATCAATAGTAATGTCGCTCTCGAGCCAGGGCTATGAATACACAAGGACATTTCCAGAGTGTCACCCAGCTTCCCAAACTAGTCAACACTCAATCTATCACATGCTTCTCAACACACACATCAATCCAAGTACACCAACTGTCTTCTATCCATCCTACACTACCCAAGAGAATGGACCCTCTTCTTTTCCATGTAGTCCCTCAGGTTTTCTACCTCCTTCTAGGGCTTCAATGCATCTGAACAAGAATATCCATGATGGGACTCTCAGGATTCACAACTGTGAGAACAACTTAACAGATGCCAATGCACCTCAGATATGCAGGAATTAGTTCATGGTTGGAATGCACCATTTGATCCATATTTATGAGCGGAACAAAATAAAACCACAGATTTATAATACTAACAAAGAGACATAGTGAACAATAACAAAGATATAGTAAAACTTGACTTCTATCAAATAAGAAATATGCTGAAAACTGAAAAATGCAGATTGAAAACAAGCTTGTTAGATTGGTGGTAGCTTATCTCTAAGAAGAGATGTGATGGATACGTTCATTCACAAGAAGATGAGTAAAATGAGGCTATGAATTCCTTTTTACAATCAACATGAATTTATAAACCCTGGACATCCAAAAACCTAACCCTAGTAGATGAAGCGCCAAAAGTCACGTGGGTCCTGTTGGGGTAAGTTAGTACATCAACTTCTCGAGGTCGTAACGTTTGCATACAATCTTCGTTTAGGGTGAACGATATATCGTTGGAAAGGTATTGAAAATGAGATTCATTTTGGGGGATTAATAAGAGCCTTTGATTTTCATAAGGGTTCCCGATCGTGGAAAAATTTCATTTAGGCCCTCAAAATGGCCTCGAATGTTTGGGACTCGAAAAACTGCTAAAAATAGTAAGTTTCCAAAAAGTTGTTTTAAGATAGTTGGAAAAGGTGGGTGGCCACTGAGATCCTCCTAGATCAATCCTCCCCCCTTAGGAAGCAATGGTCTCCATTGCATTGATTTCTCCCATCAGATGAGGAAATTTCTACTGAATTTGGCCTCGGTTGAGCCACTTGCCTTGGTGCAGGAGTTGCCTTGCTTTCACAAATCGATAAAGTTGGATCCTCTGTTGGAGAGTGCCTTTGACCTGTGTTTCCATGATATGATAAATGGATTCTTGTTCCATGTAGTCAGGGTTTATCTCTATTGGTGTCAATTGTTCTTCTATCTCTGAGGTGTCCAATAATGGTGAAAAATAAGGCTGAAGGAGGTCCACATTGAACATTGGGTGCAAGCCAAGGAAGGGGGGAAGGTTGAGATAAAAATCATTGTCCCCATAAGCTTGGTGATGGTTTAAGGTCCATAATAGAGTGGACGAAGCTTTCGATGAGGCCCAGTAGGACGTTCTTTTTGCAAGTGCAACCAAACTTTGTCTCCCACCTGGAACTAGTTTGGTACCCAGTGTTGATCATTGCAATGCCTGTACATAGCATCAAAATTTTGTAATATATCTTGAACCTATTAGAGAATGTGTTGGATCCTCTCAATGAGCCAGGTGTCTTTGTCATCTTCATTTGGAGCATGTGACGAGTATGCCTGGGTGGATGCACGGGGTAGTGCAACATCCATGGGACCCAATGGTTGAAATCCCAAACCCACTTGAAAGGGGGTGTGGTTGGTTGAGCTATGTATGGCTTTATTGTAGTTGTGTTGAACATAGGGAGGAATCTCATCCTAGGTGTGGGGTTTCTTGGATTTGTACGTGTGCAATATGTGCACGATCATCCGGTTGACAACCTCAGTTTGGCCATCTATATGGGGTGGAAGGCAGTGGACTTGGTGAGCTTGGTGTCCAATAGTGGCCAGAGGCTCGACTAGAATGTGTTGAGGAACCAGTTGTCCCGATTTGAGATAATGGTTTGTGGGATCCCAAAGTGTACCCACACTCATTCAAATAAGAGCTTGGTAGTGGCTTGTGTTGTGATACTCTTCTTACAAGCGCCCAGAATCGCCATCTTGGAAAAGTGATCAACAACCACAAAAACACAATCATTTTCCCACTTGGTGGATGGAACGACTGACATGTAGTCCATTGATATGGATTCCCAGGGCTTGTTGGTTTGGAAATAACATAGGAAGTGCAGGACTGGATATACTTGCTGACATCTTGTCAAAGTTTTGACCAGTAGAAATGTCATTGCAACACTGCCACTATCTTTTCCACGTTGAAGTGTCCTGCCACATGACTGTAATGGGGTTCCCAAATCATCTTTGCTTGATTTCTTTATGGAATGTATAGATGGCCCAAATGGCACAAAAACTCATCCTGAAGATTTAAATTAGTGACAGTTGTTTTTTCTCCCAACATCTAGTAGGTGTTGGCGAGTTAGGATCTGTCTCATAGAGGTGGGGCCATTCAGAGGTCTCATGGTAGAAAGAGTCTAGCACATTGGTGAGTGTCACAACTAGAGTTAGGTTAAAAAAATCAACGACTCGGTTGGTGCTTCCTATTTTATAATTGATGTTGAGGTGGAACTGCTGCAAATATGTGGACCACTTTTGATGGTGGTCATTTTACAAATTGCCTCATGTCTTCATGAACTTCAGTGGCTTATGGTCAGTGTGGATGGATGTCTCCTTCCCAAGAATGTAATGCCTCCATTGGAGGTAGGATTGCATAATCGTGTACATTTATTTATCGTAATTAGGGTACTTACAGACGACATATGATAGTGTCTCACTATGATAGGCCACAGGGTAGCTGTGTTGAGTGAGGACTTCTCCCACAACATAGTTTGAAGCATCTTTCTTGATCTCAAAGGTTTGTTTCATGTTAGGTAATGAAATCATTGGGGTTGAGCACAAGCGTTGCTGCAAATCATCGAACAATTTCTATTGGGACAGGCCCCACACAAATTTTTCCTTACCACCACCCCTGGTTATTTAGCTGAGGGCCCATGCAATATGGGAGAATCCCAACATGAACCTGAGATAGAAATTGGCAAGGCCTAAGAATCTTCGAATATCAGTGAGCGTATTCAGGGATGGTCAGTCATAGATGACTTGGATCTTGGATGGATCAACATGCACACCATGCACATCAACAATGTATCCTAGGTACTAGACCATGTCCATGCCGAAGGAGCATTTTTTCAAGTTGGCATATAGCTTGTGTTGTCGCAGAGTATGTAGAACTTGCTGAATATGATGCAAGTGTTCTACCTAAGTCCTTATGTATATGAGGATGTCATCCAGATACACCACCACAAAATAATTAGTGAAAGGATGAAAGATATCATATATCATCTGCATGAAAGTTGTTGGTGCATTTGTCAAACCAAAGGGCATGACCAACCATTCAAAAATACCTTCTTTTCACTTGAAGGCATTTTTCCATACATCTATTTTATCTATTGGGACCTGATGGTAGCTAGATTTCATATCAATCTTACTGAAGTATTTCCCCCCGTTGATGTGATTAAGGAGATTGTCCATTCGGGGAATCGGGTACCGGTTCCTGACTGTGATTTTATTTAGGGCCTGATAATCAATGGAGAGTCACTAGGTCCCATCTTTTCTCTACACCAACATGATTGGGCTTCCATAAGGTGATGATTTGGGTCGAATGTGTCCCTTGTGGAACCGTTCTTTGATATGACACTTGATCTCCTCATTTTCTAGAAGAGAACAACAACAGATTGGCCCATTGGGTAGCACTACACTGAGGGTCAGATCGATGATATTCTTGAACTGACAATGCAAAGGTACCCCAGTAGGTTATGAGAAGATGTCTTTGTATTTTTCCACGATCTTATCCACTTGCTTGTATTGCATGGAGAGGTCGACCGCAGAGGATATGGAAGTGGTTGCAACCTTCCTCTCATTGTGAGAGCGAATCACGAAGAATAAAAACTTCATATTCTAATAAATGACCTTCTTGCATTACTTGGTAAATATCAAGGAAATAACACTAGGTGGGACTACCTCGGGTATCCTATACAATTTCCTTTTCAAAGTAATAATAACAATACAAGGCCTAGACTCATATACAACATGACGTTTCCATAAACAAGGTTGGCCCAAAAGAACACCACAAACTTCAAGGGGAGCAACATCACACAATACCTTATATGTGAATGGCTTGATGTCGTACGACATGCGACATTGTTGGCTGACATGAAGATATCTTCCTTGACGGAGCCATCCGATGGTGTAGGGTTGTAAGTGCAATGTTGTCAGAAAGGATAGATGCTTGATGACCTTTGTTGAGATGAGGTTCTTCTGGCTATCGCTATCAACAATGGCATTGGGTTCTGTGTCAATGATTTCTTTCCCCTTTTCTGGTTCTGACTCAGAGTCAGAACCCACATCTAATTCAGAGGCTTTTACCTTAGCCACCAATGACTTCTTTGAGCGACAATCAACAATGTTATTCGAGGGGATCTTATGGAAGTCTCACCACTTCTCGGTATCTTTCTTCGTCTTCCCATTGTCCTTCTTTGCTTGTGGATTGGACTAATTGTCCCGAGGTTTCCCATATTTTATCTATTCTTTTTTCTATGGGTTGGGTCTGCCTTTGCCCTGCTTTTGCTATGAGGGGTTCCCAGACCCAAAATGTTGTGTCTTTTGTTTAAGATTTTACTCGATTTTGAAGACATATTGATAGGCCGTGCCAAAGGATGAGATGTCCAAAAAATCCATTTCTATATGGATGTACCTATGAATACTACCATGGTACCTGAGCACCATATTTCTCTCAGAATATTTGATACCCATCTTGATGTGCAAGGTATGGAGGAAAGTGGTGAACTCTGGTACTGTTTGGTCTCTTTCTTGCTGCAGTGTGGTCCATCGTGTATACAAGTTGTCATAACTTCCAATAGGGTAGTATTCTTCCTTAATAGCATCCTTGAAGGAACCCCAAGTGGGTGCAAATTCAAATAATGTGGATCCATCTATTTCCTTTTTCTCACAGAAATTCTCCCACCAATCTTTGACATGGGGGATGGCCTTGAGGAGCGTAAATGTAATCTTTTCTCTATCAGAAAATTTGTGGACAGAAAAATACCCTTCTAGAAGGTTTAACCATTTATCTATGGCATCCACATCTATTTTACCTTCAAATATAGGAATATAAAAATTTATCTGTACCTTGAAGGGGGTGGCACTTCTGCTTGAGGTGGGTGTGTTTCTTGTCGGCAGTCGTCAAACGATTTGTGCAAAGTTTTCAGTCATCTCGTTCCTCTATCGCTCAAGGGCTTCCTAGAGAAACATTTTGAAAGGAAATCCTATCTCATCGTATTTATTTTCGCCCACCATGGACGGTATCTTGGGCGTGTGAGAGCATTTTTCCTCAAGCGAAACAAGCTCGATACCTAACTCTCTATACCCTGACTGCGTCGGGGACATGTATTAAAAAAAGACAAGGATAAGAATGCTCTGAAACTACTGATCTGGATTTATGAGTGGAATTAAATGAAACCACATATTTATAATATTAACACAGAGACATATAACAAAGATACATTAAAACTTGACTTCTACTAAATAACAATTATGTTGAAAACTGTAAAATTTAGACTGAAGACAAACTTGCTAGAATGGTGGTAGCTTATCTCTGAGAAGATATGTGACATATACATTCATTTGTAAGAATATGAGTACAATGAGCCTCTACAGGCCTTTTTACAATCAACATGAATTCCAAAACCCTAGACATTAAAAAACCTAACCCTTATAAAATGAAGGTAGTCCATTCAAAAACCTATATATTTTCACCTTCTCATCCTTTATAAACTCCACATATTTTAGCAGTCCCAGGAAATTATTTTTATACTCTTCCATGGTCATGATTCCCAAGATTATTTCAAATAACTCTGGCATCTTATTTTCATATAAGTTCTCTGAAAGGTACTCCTTCGGAAAATATTTCTTGAACTACTTCCAAGTGATCCTTCTCTCATTAACGTGCTCAACTTTCTTCAGTTGATCCCACAACATAACATCTTTCCCATGCAAATGATATGTGGAAATACTTTCTTCTAGGTTTGAGGAGTATTTATGCAATTGAAAATACCTCCTTAGTCCAAGCAACCATGTTTCAGAAGCATCTTCCTTTTCTCTTTCACCATCAGAGGATGGTGGCTTAAGTTTCCTCAACTCTCCTTGCAAATTGTCCAATTCATGCCTTCTTCTTTGGTTCCTAATAGAAGACACTTCGAGACTTCTTATGGATTCTTCAGATGCATAAAATTTCCTTGCTGAGTAAGGAAGGGAGTGATGTCTATGAGTTTTGTTGGCACTTCTTGAATGAGCAGATCTTCTGTAGTCACCCCTTATTTTATGATATATTTCTTCTTACTCCTTGCTTAAGCATGATCCCTTTTTTGCTTCCCCATGAAACTGATTTAGGCTTTGCAATACTTGAGCATTTATCTAATTTTGTTATTTAATCAACCTCTCATTGTCTTCTTTATAACTCTGCACTTTTATTTTCATGCTTCTCACAGTATCTATTAAGGTTTCTTGTTCCTGTCTGATCCTTTGCCCATTTGATTCTATCTTTGCTTTACCAACACTGATATTTTGACCTTTAGATTCTTTGTCATGAATGGAGGCTTCCTGATCCGAAATCGGATTCAGAAGCATGTCAGGGCATGAAAAATGCTCAAAAATGAAAGTGCTCAGAATCCGATGAAACCAACACCATTGCGTCCATCTCGTCTTCCCGATTCCATTGGTATATTTACTTTGTCAAACAGACTCCGTATGCGAAAGTTATCGCGTTCTGATCGGAAGCCCAAACAGGTAAAAAGTCAAAGGTCAACTGGTCAAAAAGTCAACGCTAATGTCATCATGCTGACTGTGCAGGAGATGACGTGGCACTCTTTGGCTGATGGTGATTGGACAGGTTTGCTGACAGGGAAGACATGTGGTAGGCAATTGGACAAGTCAATGGTTGACAAGTGGCATTTGTCCGTCGAATGGAAAAGTGCCACGTGGCCCAGTCATGGGCAGCCACGTGGCACCCAGTCAAAGTCAAAGTGGCAGGTTTAAATTTTTTTGGGGGTCCATGGGTTTTGAACCCATGACCAACCACTAAGCCTAAGCGCCTTCACTTTAGTCCTGTAACCAATGCACCACATTATTTTATGTTATTAAAACCCACAATATTAATTATATTGTATGGTATTATGCGCATAAAGGAGGAGAGGGGCCAGCGCTTAGCCCTTTGGGCTAAGCTCTTGGCCATATGGAGTCCATATAACCTTTCCAAAGGAGCGCGTGCCCAATACTAAGGGGATTAAGCCCGTTTGTAACTATTATATGGTTATAAAGTGGTTTTTCAACCAATTTTGGGTTTTTTAATAATGTTTAGCCCATTTTTAATGTAATTAACTCATTTTTAAGGGTTATTAGGCATTTTTAGAGCCTAAATTCGTGGAGGAAGTTGGAGATGGACAACTAACTCCCCCACTATTTACCCAAGGCCATTTTGAGGTCATGGGGACAGTTTTTGGAGAGCAATTCAGAGCAGAGATGCTAAGGCAAAGCCAAGTCAAAGCCAGTTTGAGGCAGGGAAGCTGTTGAGGAGGAGATGTTGTCGGACGATTTCTAAGAGCTCGGGACATCCGTTTCATGTGTCGTAAGTTGTGCAAGATTCTAGAGATCTGGGCAAACATGACCAGATCAGTCTGGAAGCCATTTGGCATCGTAAATATGTACTATTAAGCTTTCGAACAGAAATAAAGAAGCCTCCCTCACAGAGAAAAGGCCCGAAGACGTAGGCAAAGTTGTGCCGAACTCCGTTATCAACCTGTGCATTATGGTTTGTTGTTTTTCATTGCATTTCAGATCTGCATATATGTCTATGGCTGTATAGTTCATTTTCTTTTCTCCTTCTTTCATTAATTTTCCCAATGGTCATTAATTCATGCAAATAAAAAAAACTCAACCATAAGTCATTTCGAAAAATCCTGACAGATCACTTCCTCTCCTTCTTCCATTTCTTGAATATGCATCCTTATCTTGAACTGATATGGTTATACTCCCTAATTCTGCAAAATGTGTAGCCAACAAAATTTGTTAGGCTAAATAATTTAACAAGATCCATGAAATTATGTACAATTTGTTCCAATACTGTATCAAAATTCTATCTTTCATGGGTTCACCCAAAAAGTTTCAACACTTAGATTATTTTTCTACTTCTTCACAGACTCGTGGAATCACAAACTCACAACAAGTCCAACACTTATCCCTTTTTACTAAATTTGTGGACTCGCGGACTCATGGATTCATAAAAGTCCAAAACTTAGCCATTTTTCTATCTTTTCGGACTTGTGCACTCACAAACTTAGAAACTTAGAAAATCATTAAAATTCCAACACTTATCCATTTTTCTATCTTTTCGGACTCCCAGACTCATGTACTTATGGACTCATAAAAAGTCAAATACTTAACTATTTTTCTATCTTTTCGAACTCGCAGACTCACAAACTTACGGACTTATGATCTCATAAAAATTCAAACACTTATCCATTTTGTTTTCTATCTTCACTAGTAGATTAGCTGGTTGAGATTTAATCTCATGTTGACTAGATGATCCTGGCTCATCTGGAAGTTTCAACAAAATCAATGATCATGACTTAATCAGGTGTTGGGATGGACAATTCTTATTCATTTCAAGAATTTGGCACTCCAGGACTCTAAGATATGACAACTCTCAATTTGTTCAACTCCCCCAGAGTTATACCTACCGAAGTGGTCATAAAGTGATGATGATTTCTTATTGTTGGTTAACACCTCCCCTTACGCTATCCTTCCACCAGCCTAATCCAACAACTATGAATTAACGAGATGGACGATCATTATTCATTTTGGGACTTTGGCACTACAAGACTCCGGGATATTACAACTCTTAAGTTGTTCAACTCCCCAAGAGTTATACCTACCGAGGTGCTTACACCATCCTTCCACTACTTGATCTAACAGTTGAGAAAATTATCGAAGGGATATTAGATTGATGGTATGAATGAATTTTCTTCTTCGACCTTCGACACTTTTGCTGGTAGAGATGTTGGACATTATCAGAGGTCATAATCACATAGATGAAGTGGCATGTTGATGTCACCTATGGTGATGTGGAACCATGGTATATGTGCCATGTGTCACTTAGAAATGGACATGTTGGGGTCTAAAAGGTGTATATTTTAACCTTGTACAATATTTTACTACAAACAGATTTTCAATAAAAGAATAGAAAATATACAATGGAAAATACACACATTACACATATATTTTTCCCCTGGAAACCCAAACCGGGAAAACAAGCATATTCTATATTCATTCACATCATACATTGTTTAAAATACAATATACATATAGTAGCTAGATGCATCCAAAACTCTAATCCAATGACCTAGATTAGTCAACAACCCTAATTCCTTAACCGAAAATTGAAAACCATCGACGAAAAACCATGTGCTGAAAAACCACCCATAAATGGAAACGAAAACTGAGGACCACTAAACAATGGATGCGAAAACTAAGGATGCATCGAACTCATGTGAAATGTATCCCCACATGACATCTCAACCACGTGGCATAAGACATGTCATCCATCAAATGGATGGTCGACATTCCTCTGCTCCAGATTTGATGACTTGTGTAATTTCGCGACTACGGTTTTGCACTACGTGGCTTTGACACTTTGTAGTTTTAGCACTTCGTGTCCTTTCCTAGTCTCCATTAATCCTCAAAGTCGAGAAGTTCTAGAGTCCCAAAACTTTGTTATCCTTGTAATCCTGATCTAATGACTCACATTACTCCCGAATTCCTTCCTTAATCTGACGGTTGGTGATATTTCGTGACTTCTTCTTTTAGGATTTCTAGGAATCAAACTTCTTTACATCCAGAGGGTCGAACCACATGACCAAAATCAACTTTTGATATTTCAACCACACTTCCAATCTGGTGTAGACACCCCCCCTTTTTCCTTCTCTCCTTCAGGGTTGTGCAACCTCCTGGTCTAGGATCGTTCAAACACCTGAGTCTAATTGACTCTTTGAATCCCTACTGGAACCCAATGTACTTTATCACAGGTCCTTATTTCTCCAAAGTGTGGGTCCTCTTAACCCCGTGGCTCTCTTCTTGTCCCTTTGAAGAAAGTTAGTAGTGGCACTACTTCTCCATGCCAGGCCCTTTCTATCATATGACCTCGGGCTGTGTCCTGGGGCTAAACCACAAAAAGAGCTTCGAGCTTTGGGCTTCGTCTTTTCCCATGATAACTAACTCCTAGGTTCCTGAACTCTGAACCTATGAAATCAAACGGTGTGAGGACCAACAGTCCTCTTCCGTCCTTCAAATCGATGATTGCGATCTAATCAGACTCTGGTCTTCGATAGTCTCTCGTTTTCCCCCCTTGAATATCTTCTAGAGTACTACTCCTCCGAAATGTGAATATCACTTTCAGGTGTCCCTTCTAGATCCAACGGTTTGGATTCCAACTGCTCTTCACAACTTCGCAAAGATTTCTTTTTTCTCTTAGAAAACCTCCCAGAGCTCCAACTCCCAGATCTCCTGATCTCTTTCCACCTGTCTCCTCTCAACGATGGAAGACTTCATTGCCTTCCTTTGGGACTTCGACGAGTCCTTCACACTTTGGGACTTCAGCAAGTCCTTCACACTTATCACTATTTCTTCGCAAGACTTAGACTTTTCTCGGCCCTTGCCTACTCTTCTTACAGAGTTATGCACTAGTTCTTCTGATATTTCACTCGGTTTGAAACCTTCGAGGTTCTCGGTTCTCCTGTGTCCTTTCACGGACTTTCTAGTTCCCTCTAGGAAACTTAACGCCCTTCCTCCTAAGCTTGTAATATTAACCTATGTTATCCTTGGCACACTCCTTGCGCTCATTTAATCCTTCTGAATGCTTCTCCCTAATCCCTTCCAGAAGTATTAAGGCATATCCTTACCTTGGTCAATGCACTCTTTCGAAGCCTTCCTTCCTTAGAGTGTTCAACAACTCTAGGATTCTCTCAATGTCTCCAATACTCCAAAATGTGTTACTCCTGTGTGCACTGGCACTTGCTCAATGCCCTCCTGGCAGAGTCTTATAGATTATTCAACAACTCTGCGCTGCACTTTCTCCCAGACAATTTTTTCTTTCCAAGGTATTCAACAACCTTGAATTTCCCCTCTGCATATATGAATTATCCTGGTGTTTCCTCTTCACAACTTCTCTTTTGACTCGAATGATTTCAAACATGCACTCCTTGCATCAGCTCATAGATTTTCAACTCTCTGTCGCACACTCCTTGCACTTAGCCTCAAGAACTAGAACTAATTTAACACACTCACATATAGAAGATTATACCTCTATCCCTATAGACAATTTCTAACATACATCTATAGTAAAAACACATATAAACGACATTCACAACTAAACATCCATTAAATAGAAATTGACAAACATGAAAATATGTTCTTTTTCTACTAATTGTGGAATGTCCATTATAATATGTGAGACTAGAATATGACTAGGTCTCAACTCTCAACTCTCCCCTTGGCTACAATGATATTTTATCAAACTCCAACAACTTCCTACAACTAGAGTGCCAACCTCTCCTACTTGCAAAAATACAAAGATTTATACAAGAGGGGCTCGATGATCTTCCCTCCAAGCTAAGCTAGTGGTGTCTAATCACCATTCAAAATTCCTGACTATCGAGGCATATTACAATTATGGAAATCTGATTTGAATTGGATAAATATCCCTCCTATCATCAATGAAATAATGGTGACCTCATCTATAACTTGTGCGAAGGCACAACTTGGCTCTACTAGCTTGAAATCATTAGTTCCCTTAATCATGATTTAGATTTCGAAGGAAAAATGAGAGGGAAGTTCCTCTCCCTTCCTTGAATGTGCACCAATCATGATAATTAGTTGGCACGTACTGAGGTGGAGGGATGCTCCTACATCATACTCCACGTCTACAGAAATTCATGAGCTTCCCATCTCTGTTTAAATCCACCTAGATCCCAAACATTCTCTTGGAGTTGTCCTTTTGCTCCTCTTCTTAGTTGTTTCTACTGCTTCTTCATCTTCCTTGTTGCTCATGCAGGCTATCCTCTATCCATGTTCTCCTTATTGATCGCTTCTTTCGCTAACCTCAACATCAACCTACTTATCTCCTCTATGACTTCTTCCAACTACTTCATCGGTTGGTTCCCCTTTTGTAGTATGCTCGGATGAAACTCTTCATGCTGCCCTATGGGTAGATCATCCTGACTCCCATGCTGCTTTCATCTCTTGTGATGTTGACTGGCCACTCTACTGCTGACTGCAATTCCTCAGTCTCGCCACTGAACTGTTGTTCAGCCTCCTCCTCTGACAAAATAACTCCTGTCATTTCCTCGGTTGGTCCCATTCCAGCTTCCTCCGGTTGCAACTTGTGTTGGTATGTCTCTTTTGGCATGGCTATCTCATGGAAGCCACCTTCTAGTTCTGGGCTGCTCAACCAATTCTCCATCATCTTCAATTATATCTCCCATTGTGTGAGCAACTCAAATGGTTCCTCGTCTTCCGCTGGGGAAGACTTCAGTACCTCCTCCTCCTCCTCCATGACAGTCTCAACTTGTTGTCCTTGTGTTGCATTTGCAACACTTGTGATACCCTCTCCTCAGCTGCTTGGTAGGAATATCTAGATTCCCCCAATGATCATAAAACTCCTCTAACCTCTCTCCTTTGTGACAAAATTTTTGAACTTCACATCATATTCATTCATGTGGCTTGCAACTCTGCCTAAATATTCATATGGATGAGGCATTTCTTCCACCTCCTTTCTATCTGTCAACACCCCGTGCTGACATGTACTCTCAGTTGAGCTCATCTCTTCTCCCTTTCCCACTTGGAAAATAAGGATGTCTCCTCTACCCTCCTGTCATTTTATGAGATCAACTGATCCCTTCCCATTTCTCACCTGACAACCTAATAGACTTATATGATATCTCTTTCCTTTGCAATTTAGGTTTTCGACATATCTTAATCACATTTTTAACACCTGTTGCTGCCTTCTCGCCAACAACTTATGAACATACCACTTAAATGTCCTTTTTAAAGGCCACTCATATCTCCAACATACCTTTTCCACCTACTGCATATTAAATGCTAGCTTCTCCATCTCTGCTTGGATTTCTTTGAGCTCCTTGTCCATCTCCACTTTCCTTTTCCATGGGCAATCTTTTCCTTGACCACACTTATGACCTCTAGCGGCCATATTACTTCACCTACATCCCACCTGGTTGTTTACCATCTAATGTGCATCTTACAACAATTTCCATAGAGTATCACACTCTGTCTCCCTTCACCTGTTGTCTACAGGAGAATTCAATCCGTGATACCACTTGGTGCAGACCCCACCCTTTTTCCTTCTCTCCTTCAGGGCTGCGTGAACTCTCGGTCTAGGATCATTCAAACACCTGATTCTAATTGAATCTTAGGCTCCCTACTGGAACCCAATGTACTTTATCATAGGTCCTTCTTTCTCCAAAGTGTGGGTCCTCTTAACCCCGCGACTCTCTTCTTGGCCCTTCGAATAAAGTTAGCGACGACACTAGTTCTCCATGCCAAGCCCTTTCTATCATATGACCTCAGGCTGTGTCCCAAGCCTAAACCACAAAAAGAACTTCGGGCTTCGGTCTTCAGCTTGTCCCATGACAACCAAATCCTACATTCTCAAACTCCAAATTTCCGAACTCAAACAACACGAGGATCAACAGTCCCCATCCCTCCTTCAGATCGATGACTGTGATCTAATCAGACTCCAATCATTGGGAGTCTCTCACTGTCCCCCTCAGATATCTCCCAGAGTACTACTCCTCCTAAATGTGTGGATCACTTCCATGTGTCCCTTCCAGATCCAATGATATAGATTCCAACCACTCTTCGCGACTTCGCGAAGATTTCTATTTGCTCTTGGAAAATCTCCTAGAGCTCCAACTCCTGGATCTTTTGATCCCTTTCCACTTGTCTCCTCCTGACGATGGACGATTTCATTGTCTTCCTTTGGGACTTCAATGAGTCCTTCACACTTCGGGAATTTAGCGATTCCTTCACACTTAGCACTATTTCTTCCCAAGACTCGGACTATTCTCGGCCCTTCCCTACTCTTCTTGCAGAGTTATGCGCTAGTTCTTCCAAGATTTTGCTTCGTTTGAAACCTTCAAGGTTCTTGGTTCTCCTACGTCCTTCTACAGACTTTCTAGTGCCCTCCTAGAAACTTAAAACTCTTCCTCTTGAGGTTGTAAGATGAACTTACGTTATCCTTGGAGCACTCCTTGTGCTCATTTAAGCCTTCTGACGACTTCTCCCTGAGCCCTTCCGGAATTATTAAGGCATCTCCTTTCCTTGGTTGATGCACTCTTGCAAAGCCTTCTTTCCTCAGAGTGTTCAACAACCCTGGGATTCTCTCGATGTCTCCAACACTCCAAAATGTGTTGTTGTTATCATACTAATCGGTAAGTGTTGACACAAACATATCTCCCTAGTTTCACTACGAAACTAGACCAAAACAAGACAATACACTACTCTTTCCTTAGATTTCAATTATCGAATGAGAAATGGATCTAGGAAATACCTTTTAAATATCGAATATCTGAGTTTTCTAATGTTATCCAAGCTCCGTCAAGAGCCTTATGGAGAAATATCTGCAAAATAACACAAGCCAACGAAGACAAGAATAACATAGCCTACTTGATATGAAACTATGTATGTGATCAAGGAATCATACAATATGGAAAAATAAGATTCATATATGAAAGAAAAGTGCATCTGTATTAAATAATAGAAAGAGAGGTTACAACCAAATCCTTGATGTCGTAAGATCCCTTCCAACTGTCCCTCGTTTCCCACACACTTATGCTCCAAGAATTATGAGACTATAGATCTGAAATTCATTCACAATCTATCTTGACAAGGAAAAACTAAAAACCACTCTAACCAAGCTAACAATATCAAGCCAAATTTCCAATCTAACTTTCTCCATGAGATCTCCTCTACTTTTATAAGCTGAAGAGGATAAGGTGAGAAGGTTAGGATGATCCCACCAAATCATAAAAGCGAGTAAGATCCAAACTAGTCGGAGGCCACCTTACCATATAAGCTTCTCCTTCTAGAAGCATCGAGAAGATGTTCATTTTTCCCATGTACGAAAATCGTCGCACCCCTAGAACTGAGCAGAGTGCAATGATGTCGCAGGCCAATTTTAGTATAACATGTGATGATTTAGGATTGTCGCGCCCCTATAATTAGATAGGTTGTGATAATCCTCTTTATTAGGGTATTTACAAAGGAAAAGACAACTTTTTCTCTCAAGCAAAGTTCTTCTCTCTTATTTCTTCAGGAATTCGGGCCATAGATCCTTCTAAAGAAAAAGGATAGGTTTACATCATTAACGGTCATAAGGGTGACGAAAATAATGTGTAACAATTTCTCCTTTGCGCACTCGCACTTGCTCAATGCCCTCCTCGTAGAGTCTTACAAAATATTCAGAAACTCTGCGCTGTGCTTTCTCCCACATAGCTTTTTATTTCCAAGGTATTCAGAAACCTTGAATTTCCCCTTCGCGTCTATGAATTATCCTAGTGTTCCCTTCTGGAAACTTATCTTCTGACTTGAATGAGTTCATACATGCACTCCTTGCTTCGACTCACAGAGTTTCAACTCTCTGTCGTGCACTCCTTGCACTTAGCCTCAAGAACCATAACTAAATCAACACACTCACAGATAGAAGATTATAACTCTATCCCTACAGACAATTTCTAACATACATCTATAGTAAAAACACATATAAACAACATTCACAACCAAATATCCATTACACAGAACATGACAAACAGGAAAATATGTTCTTTTTCTACTAATAGTGGAATGTCCATTACAATATGTGAGACCAGACTATGACTGAGTCTCATCTCTCAACTCTCCCCTTGGCTACAATGATCTTTCATCAAACTCCAACAGCTTCCTACAACTAGAGTGCCAACCTCTCCTACTTTCAACAATACAAATATTTATACAAGAGGGGCTCGATGAGCTTCCCTCCAAGCTAAGCTAGTTGTGTCTAATCACCATTTAAAATGCCTGACAATCGAGGCATATTACAATGATGGAAATCTGATCCGAATGAGATAAATATCCCTCCTACCTTCAACCACTTAATGGCCACCTCATCTACAACTTGTGTGAAGGCACAACGTAGTTGTACTGGCATGACAACATTAATTTCCTTAATCATGATTTAGATTTCGAAGGAAAAATGAGAGGGCGGTGCCTCTCCCTTCCTTGAATGCACACCAATCGTGCTAATTAGTTGGCATGTGTTGAGGTGGAGTGATGATCCTACATCATACTCCATGGCTACAAAAATTCATGAGCTCCTGCTCATGAGCTTCTTAGCTCTGTTGAAATCCTCCTAAATCCCAAAATTTCTCCTGGAGTTGTCTTTCTTCTCATCTACTTCACTGTTGTTGCTTCTTCTTCATATTCCTTGCTTCTTGTGCAGGTTCTCTTATGTCCATATTTTCCTTATTGACCACTTCTTTCACTCACCTCAACATCAGCCTCCTTATCTCCTCTACAAATTCTTCCACCTGCTTCATCGGTTAGTTCCCCGTGTGCAGTCAGCTCAGCTACAACTCTTCATTTTTCCCTATGGGTAGATCATCATGATCTCCCACACTTCTTTCATCCCTTGTGACATTGATTGAGCACTTTGTTGAAGACTCCAATTCCTCAATCTCTCCACTGAACTGTTGTTCAACTACCTCCTCTAATAGAGTAACTCCTGTCATTTCCTTGGATGGTCCCATTCCATCTTCCTCAGGGTGCAACTCGTGCTAGTATGTCTCCTGGCATGGCTATCTCATGGCAGCCACCTTCTGGTTCTAGACTGCTCAATCAATCCTCTAAAATATTCAACTCTATCTCCCACTGAGTGAGCGACTCAACTAGGTGCACCTCTTCCGTTGGGCCATACTTCAGTAACTGCTCCTCCTCCTCCATGACAGTCTCATCTTGTTTTCCTTCTGTTACGTTTGCAACACCTCTGCTAGCCTCTCCTTGGCTTCTTGGAAGGAATATATGGATTCCCCCAATGATTAAAACACTCCTCTAAACTCTCTACTTTGTGAGGGAAGTTTTCAACTTCTCATCATATTCATTCATGGGGATTGAAACTCTGCCCGAATAGTCATATGGATGATGCCTCTCTTTTGCCTCCTTTCCATCTGTCAAAACCTCCTGCTGACATGAACTCTCAACTGAGATCATCTCTTCTCCCTTGCCATCTTGGAAAATCAGGATGTCTCATCTACCCTCCTGACAATTTACGATATTAATTGATCCCTTCGCATTGCTCACTTGATAACCTACTAAACCTCTACCAGATATATTTCCCTCACCATTGAGGTTTTCATCATATCTTAACCACATTTTTAACACCTGGTGCTGCCTTCTCACCAACAAATTTCGAACATGCCAGTTAGTTGTCCTTTTCAAAGGCCACTTGTATCTCCAATGTACCTTTTCCTCCTACTACATCTTAAATTCTAGATTCTCCATCTCTACTCTCATTTCTCTGAGATCCTTATCCATATCCGCTTTGCTTTTCCATGGGAAGTATTTTCCTTGACTATTCCTATGACCTCCAGTGGCCATATTGCTTCACCTGTAGCCCACTTGGTTGTTTACCATCTATTGAGCACCTTGCAACAATTTCCACAGAGTATCGCACTTTGTCTCCCTTCACATGTTGTCTACAGGCAAATTCAAGCTCTGATAGCACTTGGTGCAAACCCCACCCTTTTTCCTTCTATCCTTCGGGGCTACGCGACCTCTCAGTCTAGGATCGTTCAAACACGTAAGTCTAATTGACTCTTCAGATCCTCGCTAGAACCCAATGTACTTTATCAGAGGTCCTTCTTTCTCCAAAGTGCGGGTCCTCTTAGCCCAGTGACTCTCTTCTTGGCCCTTTGAAGAAAGTTTGTGGTGACACTAGTTCTTCGTGCCAGGCCCTTTCTATCATATGACCTCGGGCTATGTCTCGGGGCTAAACCATAAAAAACGCTTTAGGATTCAAGCTTCAACTTGTCCCATGATAACCAACTCCTACGTTCCTGAACTCTGAATCGACGAACTCAAATGACGCGAGGATCAATGATCCTTGTCCCTCCTTCAGATCGACGACTGTGATCTAATTGGACTCTGTTCTTCAAGAGTCTCTCATTGTCCCCCTCAGATATCTCCCAGATTATTATTCCTCCAAAATGTGTGGATCACTTCCACGCGCCCCTCCCAGATCCAACGATCTAGATTCCAACCACTCTTTACGACTTCGTGAATATTTTTGTTTTCTCTTGGAAAACCTCTTGGAACTCAAACTCCGGAATATCCTGATCTCTTGCCACCTTTCTCCTCGCGACAATGGACGATTTCACTGCATTCCTTCAGGACTTCAGCGAGTCCTTCACACTTCGGGAATTCAGAGAGTCCTTGACACTTATCACTATTTCTTCCCGAGACTTAGACTGTTCTCGACCCTTCCTTGCTCTTCTTGCAGAGTTTTGTGCTAGTTCTTTCGATATTTTTCTCGGTTTGAAATATTCGAGGTTCTCGGTTCTCCTGCATCCTTCCACGGACTTTCTAGTGCCCTCCTGGCAACTTAACGCCTTTCCTTCTAAGCTTGTAAGATGAACTTACATTATCCTTGGCGCACTCCTTGCGCTCATTTAATCCTTCTCACGGCTTCTCCCTGAAGTATTAAGGCATATCCTTTCCTTGGTCGATGCACTCTTGCAAAGCCTTCCTTCCTCAGAGTGTTTAATAACAAATTTTCCATTGATTAAAGTAAATATCAATTTTGGATCAACAAAAAATTGTGTTTAATTTATTTTAGTTTTTTCTTTTAATTTGGAAGTTTGAAATTGTTTTTATAACAATCAATGAAAACACTTTTAATAAAAATTTACTAAAAATAAATTCAAAAAACACAATGGAAGAAGGATGTGAACTCTCATTAGTAAGTATTATATATTTCATTTTCCAACTTTTAAATTTTTTTATAAATATTAAAAATATAAAATATTATTATTTTTTTAGTGTATAACAATATAATATTTATAACCAAATGAAACCTTTATTATTATTTTATTTATTTTATTTTATTTTTATAATATTTTTTTTTATATTCAAATTCTATTAAAAAAATATTAATGATCATGATCACATTTAAATTAAGATAGATGTAATATGATTTTTTATATCTATCTATTTCATATGTTAACTATATGTTGAGCAGGAAAAGGGATTTTGTTATTAAAATATATCTATATATTTCATATGTTAACTATATTTTGACCATAAAAGGGGATTTTGTTATTAAAATATTTTATTTAAAGAGGATATTAAATATTGAAATAGTTTTATTTACATTGAATTTTTTAGTTATTAATATTTTTAAATATCACATATCAACTCTATTTTTAGAATATGGAATGAATTATACATTTAATTTTTTTTCAAAAAACAATCATATCTAAATTAAATATATCATTAATAACATTTTTCATCATATTAAAGATATATAAACCATGTTAATGGATATTTTTTAATTTTTATTTAAAAAAACTCATCCATATAATATTATAAAAAGTTTAAATTTATTTTGTACGATCATATGTTCAAACAACAAATTTTAATCCTAATTAAATAAATTAATATGGAATATTAGTTAATCAATTGACTCTAGGATCGTTCAAACACCTAAGTCTAATTGACTCTTCCCTGCTAGAACTCAATGTACTTTATCACAAGTCTTTCTTTCTCCAAAGTGCGAGTCTTCTTAACCCAGTGACTCTCTTCTTGACGCTTCGAAGAAAGTTTGCAGTGACACTAGTTCTCCGTGCCAGGCCCTTTTTATCATATGACCTCGAACTATGTTTCGGGGCTAAACCATAAAAAGCGCTTTATGATTCAAGCTTCAGCTTGTCCCAAGACAACCAACTCCTACGTTCCTGAACTCCAAATTGACGAACTCAAATGACACGAGGATCAACGGTCCTTGTCAAGATAAATGTACTATGATTTTTTGTATCTATCTGTTTCATATGTTAACTATATGTTGAGAAAAGGGATTTTGTTATTAAAATATATTTAGATATTTCATATGTTAACTATGTGTTGTGTTGAATAGGATTAACATAGCCGCTAATTAAAGAGTTATGGCCGATAAAAAAATTCTCATTTTAAAATAAAACCCAGCCAGATAATGAAATTCTAACTGAGCTAGATAATTAAACTCTGAAGAATTCCAAAAGTTAATCATTTAAACGTGGCAATCATATGATGTTACAGTAATTTCTTAATATGATTAGGTAAATGTTAAAAGGTAAACAGGGTAACAGATGCATTTATAAATGCAAAGAAGTTATCAACAATAAATCTGATCCATTGATTTTGGAGGACGACTAAGAATATACCAACATCTTCAATGCATAACCATCAGATTAGAATTTAAGATTAAAAGATCATTAATTGTCCTCATCTCCAATAGGTATACGCCTTTCGGCATAAAAATGTTAAGCAAAAAAGAGAATTTTGTTATTAAAATATTTTATTTAAAGTGGATATTAAATATTGAAATAGTTTTATTTATATTGAATTTTTTAATTATTAATATTTTTAAATATCACATATCAACTCCATTTCTAGAATATAGAATGAATTACACTTTTAAAAAACTTTCTAAAAACAATCATATCTAAATTAAATCTATCATTAATAACATTTTTAATCATATTAAACATATATAAATCATGTTAATGGATATTTTTTACCTTTTATTTTAAAAAACTCATGCATATAATACTATAAAAAATTTAAGTTTATTTTGTACTAATTAAATAAATTAATATGGGATATTAGTCAATCCCAATGAAAGTTAGAGTAAATTTTATACACGAAAATTTGGTTAATTTTTGTAACTCTCCAAACAAATATATGGCTAGGAAGGCACGACATCCAAGATACCGTGGCTTTTGGATAGCTTACTTTTTTTTTTTTTGGCTTACAATATAAATATAACATGCAAATATCATGAACATCTACTAAAATATGAAGATAAAGTGAGAATAGGCATCTAAAGACAACTCCCAGAAGCGTACATAGAGGTCAAATTTAATAATAAGCAGGCGATATAGTAAGGATCCTTTATTTATTACATA
>ML778255.1:0-16345 GCA_009831015.1 Picea engelmannii
AATTGTTTGGAACCACTTCCTGCGTTAGATCTACTTTGAATCTCTAATACAGTTTTGTGCATGGGATCTATTCGACCTTGATCTATAGTATTGTGTATCTGAATCACTTTTCCCCACTCCGAATAATTGATGAGACTATATCCAGCACAAAATGATTAAGTGTATCGACCAGACATGTTTAGAAATTTTAGATTCATGGTTCTTGGGTAAAGGAAGTGATTCCGAAGGATTTCACTGCCTTTCAGTCAAATCTGAGCTACAATGTTGTTTTGGAACGTCGATCCTTGCCCTTCTAGTTGGATTTTTACAGCTAAGGCACGCAGCATCCTCGTATCCTTCCATAGCAGAGTTAATTCTTCTTTTCCCTTGCGAGTTGCACCCGTTTTCTGGGCGTTAGATGGGAGAATTTCCCTACAGCGTCTTACCACTGGCGGCAACAGGTTGTGCCTTAAATTAACTGACAACTGAGGGGGTATTTACTGGGGAGTGTCCCTTGAAAACGAACCCTTGCGCAGAGCTTAACCCATCAGAGGTGGAGCAAATCTTGGCGTTATCGTCAGAGCCCTGATTTTCGTGCGCAGAGCACATGCAGAAACCTACATCAGCCTTTTTCCTTACAAGAAGAAGATGCCAAGTTAAAGAGCAGAATGCAATCCTGGAAAACTCAGAAAGTAACGTTGGCTACCTTGTTTTAACAAAGATTCTGATTGTGATTGATCTTTCCTCGCCTTTAGCCTTTAGAGATTGTGCCTTACCAATTTTAGAGTAGGTGGTTGTCTAATGAATTATTTTTCCTTCCTTCACATAAGACCATCAGGTCTTTTTCACTCTGTAATTCTTGCCCTCGCATTTAAAAAAAAAAAATCCTTAAATCCTATCCAGGCCACTTTTCTCCGCCAAAAGAAATTAGCTGAAGATTAAATAAATAATATTCTTGCGTTCACTGGAACCTATAGGTTGAGTGAGTCTACTTTAATTGATTTCCTACAATTGCTTTAGCCACCTTGATATATCTTTATATGTGAACATTGAGGAAAACGAATTTATCCAAAATCCCTTCTTGCATGAGAATGATGGTGCATAGATTTTGGCACACCTTGACTTCCACTTGTGTGGGGTTATCGTCGTTGTTTATGTTTTAAAAAAATCCTCTTTAAATTGGGAGTAATTGATATTTAAAGTTGCATAATTTCTATCATTATTAATTTTAATTTACGAAGTGTCTAAACAATTAATTGTTTAATGAATGGATTCTTTATTTAATTTTCAACTCAGTTTAACCCCATAGAAGTCTAAAATAACCATCAAGATAACCATATCTTGTTTATGTGGATGATTACATAATTAGACTACATTACCCTATGGAATCTTTGTAATGAGAAATGACTAAGTAAATAGATATTGTGGCGCCATTGATTATTGTTGATACGAGATTGTTTGAGTTTGATTAGTAATTTGGTTACTAATGTGTCTTAATTTTATTGAAGTATGATGGATTAATAATAGTTTTCTCTTGCGCCTAGTGAAATTTAATCGATGTTTCTTGCATCTTGAATCGTTGATGCGTAAATGATGGATTAATCGATTAGAGTTCTCGCACGCAGTTCATTAATGTGATGCACAATTAGTGGAGGGTTGAGACTCCTTGCGTGCATTGAATTACAATTGTGTATGATCTTGGATATTAGTCCTCTTGCACGAAATGAAATTTTATTGTGACAGATGATTGCAAGTTGTGGTTGGGATTGTGCCTCGATTTAACTGACTTTTTCTTGCGCCATGCGTCTTGTCTGGTTTAAGTTGTTACACGAATGATTAATCGCGTGTTATTTTTAATTAAGGGTTATGAGTAATAAAATTAAATATCGTCAATGGTGTAGTTATTAATGTGTGATGATATTCCTATCACATCCCTCCCAAAAAAGATTGCATGTTGTACATCGCTTATTGTCGTAATGGTGGGGCTGTTACAATCACCAATGTATATCTACCCACCAATAAAAAAAAATTATGAAGAAAAAATATTCTCAACTACATAAGTCATTTCACAACTTTTTGAACAACTCCTAACATGACAACTACTCATTAAACATGGCCCTATATCCTCGTTCAAAAGGAGTTCTCATCATGTCAAGTGAAAAATTGTTAACTTTTCAAAATATGATAAATATTATTTTTTTACAAATATGAAGTATGGGGCATGATCAAACTACTTGGAATCGACCTCCTTTTTAATCCACCATCAAGAGGGGCATGGACCTTTGTCGTTGTTAATAATTTATAACAAGATAAATATGTAGTTGTAGGGGAATATGTCAATTATTACCATTGTTGCTTGAAATAGAACACAACTCCCATTGCCTTTAAATTTTGCATTTAGCATAAAAAAATTTAAATAAAAAAAAAACATTTTACAAAGAAATGGTCTAAACGTCATTTAAATATTAATCATATTTATAATAAAATATTTATTTCCACAACTTCTAGAAAGATCTATTAAAAATATAAATTAGAATAGTCAATTCATCATTTTCTACTTTTGCAGCCAAGATTGGGGCCTATGGGTAGTAGGTCTTTCAAATTCTACCCTTGGTTTTGCATTTTCTATGCCTTTAACAAAGTCTCTATCTTTTAGAGCACCTGAGTGGGCCCAATGGTTAAGAACATGTGTTATCTCCGGGGAGGTCACAAGTTCAAAACCAGCGGGGGGTAGGGATGTTCATATGGGCCCGTTGTGACAAGGCTGGAAGGGTAGACGACCCCTGGGATAGAGGTTCACAAGGTTCACTTCGGTGGACCTTCGATGGACCTTGGGACGTCTCGGCCCCTGCTAAGTCACAAGTTATTGGTATATCTGGCTTGCGGGCTGCTTGGATATACTCTTGGGAGGTTGTTGTTCCCATGGTAAAAAAAAAAACAAAGTCTCTATCTTTTACTTTCTTCTTATAATCTCAATCTTCTTCTTCTTCTTGTCTTTGATCAACTTTATTATTTCCTTAATTTCCCCACCATCATGAAGAAGAGCTTGAACTTCATTTTTCTCTTATCTTTTTTTATAAATAGTAAATATAATAGATTGTCAACAAAATGGTCATGAGTTGACCATAAATGGTTAACAATAATAATTTTCCATAAAAAAATAAGTTTTAAAACTATAAATGGTTTATTACACCATTACAAAATTCAAGATTAAAACTGATATAAGAGAACCAAAATTGTACATTTAAACATTGAACAAAACAACAAATTCATGTACTAAAATGGAAAAACTTAAAAAGAAAAAAAATCAACGATTTTAAGTGCATGTGAACAACACTCCAAACTCATAAAAAGAAAAAGAAAAAAAAGCATAATCAATGTTTGTCAAAATAAATAGATAGTCTTATTGCATCTGAACAAAACACCAAACCCATATTCTAAAATTGAAAAGCTAAAACAAAAGAATTATCCTTGATTTCCAAAACAAATAGGTATTATGGCTACATGATAATGAGGCTAATGACAAAATAACAAGCAACCAATTTAATATCTTTAAATAGCAACAAAAAAATATAGTGACCTAAAAAAAGATCACCTAGAATTTTTAAAAGTAGATCACTTTGAAAATTGAGAAAAATAAAAGAAACCGCACCTTTTGGAACATGGTTTGAGTTTGACCCAACCTCTCTACCTAACTCTCCAGTCTCAACAAAGCCTACATAAAATACCAAAAAAAATAAAGTTTAAATCAACTCTGAATTCTAAACTGCAAATCCATAAAATCTAAAAAACGAAAAAGAATGGAAACAAAAAAAAAATCATGAACTAAAACCCTCTCATTGTGGAAAAATATGTTTTTGGGTTTCCCTAGAAAAAGCTTGAACTGACTAAAACAGATCAAAAAAGCGTATCTAAAATAGATAAAAAAAAGCATAAATCTAAAACAGATAAAAAAAACATAAATCTAAACTTAAAAGAAAACAAGAATTGAAATTGAAAAAAGCATTTAACTCTCAATTAAAGAGAAAGTGGGATTTTTTCTCTTCTGTAATGGATGGATGGTTCGAGAGACCGAGGTAGAGGCCATAATCTATATAGTCGTTCAAGGGAGATAGTTGATAAATAGCTATATATATCAAATCTTAACCATGTTTCAACATTTTCCTCTTCCTCCTCTATCTATGCTCTGGATTGGTATCCCTGTGTGCTTAGGTGTCTGAGTCTGTGTGTGGTCTGAGTTTGGGTCGGTCTATGTCCGGTCTAATTCAAGTCAGTTTCAGTCATGTGTGTGAGATAGAGGAGGAGGTTGGATTGGATTGGAAGCAATTAGATCGAACAAACATCTTACTGGAGATCAATCATCTCTCCCTGTAATGGTATGAATCGGATTCCTTTTAATTTCAATGTTTTTTCTCATCTCTTATCTCTGCTCTGTTGTGGGAAGTAATTTCATTTCATTACGTTGTTTTTTTTTTTGCATTGAAAATTCTTCAGCCATACACCAGACCAAAACTGCATGAAGGATGAAGGAAGAAAAATTGTTCTTGATGTTGCTGCCAACTTCGTTGAAGAAATAAAATCGCTACTACCAAACTCCAGGTATATATATATATATAGATGGTTCTGAATCTCTCCTTCTCATTAATTTAAACCTGATGCGTCAACCATTTTAATTAGATCCTGCCTTTCTCCTTCTCATTAATTTAAACCTGATGCATCAACCACCATTTTTACTAAATTTAAATTTCCATTACTTTCTTTAATCAACCTTTGTATGCATGGCTCTCGTTCTACCTTAATCTTTTTAAACCTGATGCCAATACTAGCACCATTGGCCGCATGACTTCTCATAGCCCTGTTTATGGGTTTATTCTGCAGTGTATTATGCCTTGTATTAGCTTAACCCATGGTGATGTTTACTGACTGCGTGACTTCTCATAGCCGTGTTTATGGGTTTATTCTGTGGTGTATTATGCCCTGTAACCAGTGGTGATGTTTACTGCCTGCATGGATTTTCATAGCCCTGTTCATGGATTTATTCTACGGTGTATTAGCTTTACCAGTGGTGATGTTTATTGATTTAAATGATTGTTGGTCTATTTTAACCCTCATGTTTATCGTGAGTTTAATCATGCTTATAGAAATAAGCAACCCATTATATCTCTTTCATTGATTTAACCAACCGATTTTTTGATCTCTTCATGATTTTAACTTGCCCATTTGATGAATTATGGGATTAACCTAACTATTTATGTCTACCTACTTAGTTTAATCTGCCTTCGAGTTGTTGAAATTATTATTATGGTAACCCACTTCCCCTATTTTTAAATCTAATCTAATCAATAAAACATTTATTAACCATTAACCCTATTAAATCTGTTATGTATGACGATTAATTGTGTATATTCTTTTTTAAATTTATATAACCCTATTAAATCTTTGTTATGTATGACGATTAGTTTTGTATATTATTTTTAAAATTTATATAGTTTAGTACACTATATATGAATTAGATTGAACCTGATGCCTTTGTTAATTTAGACTGTGAAACCGCTCAAAAAACCGCTCAACAACATGGGTTAATTAAATCCATATGCTCATTGGTTCAAACCCATCAATAGAATTTATTAGGTCAAATCCATCCATAAAATTGGCCTCATCATTTGAAACCCGACTCCTTTCATCTTTCGGTTATCCTTTGTTTTGACATGTTTATTGAATTTTGTTCCTTACCAAAATAAATATATTTATATATTGAATTTTTAAGTCAATTTTTAACTTTGATACTTTGTTAATTTAGACTCTCGAAACCGCTCAAAAACATGTCAGTTAAACCCATCTTAATTTAAACCCATCATATCTATCAATGAAATCAACCTTCTATCGTTTGAAACCTGCCTTCTATCATCCCTTCTAACAGGTTCATTGTATTTTGTTTCTTACCTAAACTTATTTATATATTCAATTTTTAAATTGAAATTGTTTCTTATGGTTCATTGTATTTTGTTTTTTACTAGACTAAACTTATTTATATATTAAATTTTTAAATGAAAATTGTTTCTTACCATATTAAACTAATTTACAAATTTACATTTTGAATTTTAATTTTCACCTCAATTTTATTTTTTATAAAACATTTCTTAAGAATTTTTAGCATCATCCCATTAAAATCAAAATTTGAATATTCAACCCATTCATATTATATAGATTTAGAAAAACATATTATATATTTATTAATTTTACTATATTTATTATTTTTTTTATAAAAAGAAAAATCAAAATTTTTCTTATATTTTATTAAAAATATATTATTATGATTATAAGTTTTATGATTGCATAAAAATATATTATTATGTTTATGTGTTTTATGTTGTATTGCAGGTTTTCTTACATGAATGGTTGCATGTTTGCTTATAAGAATTATTATTTTTATGAAAAAAAAAGACAAAAAAAATTCCTTATATTTTATTAAAAATATATTATTATGCTTATGTGTTTTATGTTGTATTGTAGGTTTTTTTTATATGAAAGGTTTTTTTACATAAATGGCTGCATGTTTGCTTACAAGAATGGCTTCTATTTGTGGTTTTGATCAAAATAAATATGGGATGTACTTATATGTTTAATCTTTCTCTTTAGTTTTTTTTAATATTATGAGTTAAGCACATACGATTATTAATAAAGTTATTTTTTTATGGGAGCAGTTAAAACCTCTTCCAAGTGCTCTGGAGGATGAGCTCCCATTCTTCTTAGAGTAGTGTAACCTTTCTTATTTGTGTGATTACTTTTACATTTTCTTAAGCTCACACCCATCACAATACACTTTCTAGACACATCAGTTTTGTAGCACTCACATATAAAACATGATATTTTACACTTCAATTTTCATTTCATTCATATAATAACACTTTTCACAACAAGCTAATGCAATTCTACATTTCAATTTACTAAAAAAAAATTTACACATACAAATTATACAGTTTTATATAATACACCAAAAACACTAAATGCCTCTTTAATAAACAAATCATTCATATTACATATTATTTTAGTTCTTTTAATATTATTTTCATTTTTTTAAAATTTTAATATGTTATATATTTATTTACTAGTATGTATTTTTTTAATATTATTTTCATTTTTTATTATTTTTATACTTTCATATTTTATATATTTGTTTACTTACATCTAATTTATTAAATTTTGAATTATAATATATATATGTTTGCTTACTTGAAATTGTATATGTGTGATTTTGATAATGTTTATATTTTGACTTGAAATTGTATGATGTGTTTATTTATTTGAAAGTGTATAATGAGTATGTTTTTAGATGAATTTTTATATTGTATGTTTACTTATTTTGAGTTTCATATGTATGTGTGAGTAGCTTTAACAATCCATGTTTTTTTTATATTTTGACTTAAATATTGTGTATTTGCTTATTTGAATTTGTATTTTGTAAGCTTGCTTATTTGAAATTGCATATATATGTGAGAGTGCTTTAACAAATATTTATTTATGTATGTTTGTTTGTGATTTGAAATTGTACATAAGATTAAGATTGTAACGTGTGTTTGTTGTGTTGATTTGTGATTTTGATTAATTTTAGTGTGTAAATTTGAATGTATATATCTAAAGTAGGTTTGCTTGAGCTTTATATTCCATTGTATTTGGATTTTTATATTGTATATTTGTTTATTTGAAAATGTGTATATGTATGAATGGTTTTTTCAATGTTTGATTATGTGTATTGATTTGAAGTTGTACATGAATTTGTAATGTTTGTGTTTGTTGTGTTGATTTGTAGATTGATTTGAAATTGTACATGAAATTTTAATGCTTGTGTTTGTTTTGTTGATTTGTGTTTGTGTGAATCTAAATGTGTATATTTAATGTAGGTTTGCTTAAGCTTTATATTCCATTGTATTTGGATGTGTATATTGTATGTTTGTTTATTTGAAATTGAGTGTGTATGTTTGAATAGTTTTGTCAATGTTTACTTATGTATATTGATTCGAAGTTGTATATAAATTTGTAATGTTTGTGTTTGTTGTGTTGATTTGTGAATTGATTTGAAATAGTACATGAGATTGTAATGCTTGAGTTTGTTTTGTTGATTTGTAATTGTGTGAGTTTGAATGTGTATAATTAATGTAGGTGTTTTTAATCTTTATTTTCCATTGTATTTGGATTTATATATTATATGTTTGTTTATTTAAAATTGTATGTGTATGTGTATGAATGGTTTTATCAAAGTTTGGTTATGTATATTGATATGCAATTGTATATGGATTTGGAATGTTTGTGTTTGTTGTGTTGATTTGTATATTGATTTGAAATTGTATATGAGATTGTAATGCGATTGTAATGCTTGTTTGTGTTTGTTGTGTTGATAATGAGTCTATTTAGATGAATTTTACTATTTGAAATTGTATAATGAGTGTGTATTTAGATGAATTTGTATATTGTATATTTACTTATTTGAAGTTCCATATGTATGTGTGAGTAGTTTTAATAATGCATGTTTGTTTCTGTATTTTGACTTGAAATTATATATTGTGTATTTGCTTATTTGAAGTTGTATTTTGTAAGCTTGTTTATTTGAAATTGCATATATATGTGAGAGTGGTTTAACAAATATTTGCTTATGTATGTTTGTATGTGATTTGAAATTGTACATAAGATTAATATTGTAATGTGTGTTGATTTGTGATTTTGATTAATTTTATTGTGTAAATTTGAATGTATATATCTAATGTACATTTGCTTAAGTTTTATATTCCATTGTATTTGAAATTATATATTGTATATTTGTTTATTTGAAAATGTGTATATGTATGAATGGTTTTGTCAATGTTTGACTATGTATATTGATTTGAAGTTGTACATGAATTTGTAATGCTTGTGTTTGTTGTGTTCATTTGTAGATTGATTTGAAATTGTACATGAAATTTTAATGCTTGTGTTTATTTTGTTGATTTGTATTTATGTGAATCTAAATGTGTATATTTAATGTAGGTTTGCTTAAGCTTTATATTCCATTGTATTTGGATTTGTATATTGTATGTTTGTTATTTGAAATTGTGTGTGCATGTGTATGAATGGTTTTATCAATGTTTGTTTATGGGTAAAATCATGAAGATGGGTAACACTTTCATGACAATCGGGTCTCAAAAATTCCTAGCGGCAATTTTTCGGCTGAAAAAATCTTGCTAGGATTTTTTTCGGCCGAAAATTTTCACGTTAAATTGAATGATGCCTTGACGGGGCCCTCAAAATTCGTGTACAATGTTTTTTGGATGAATTATTTTCCTTTGGTAAGAATATTTAGGCCGAAAGACTTTTCGACCGAAACGTTTATTTTTAACGGATTCCGTTAAAATATGGGTTTTAGCCGAAAGATTATTTCAGCTGAAAACATGATATTGAGACTGAAAACAAAAACCAGAGAATTACCCCAAGCTTACCTGAACTTCGAAGGTTGCAGAATCCTGTAAATATTAAGTATTTGGTTTCGAAAATGATACCAGCATTTCCAAAATTGAATCTACTTTCAATTCCTATAATTTGTTTTCATTTTATTTATTTTTATCTATTTTTATTTAATTTTTAAAAAAATCACTGCATAATATTTTTATCAGACATTATGATTCGGTGAAATGAAATATTAGTATCTCTAAAAATATACAGTGAAAAATTTAGAAAAAATATATTCACAATCCTTAAACTATTCTCTTCAAAAGGGTATATTTAGATTTTAGTTTTAAGTAAAAATTAAGATAGATACAAGGTGTAGAAAAACATGTGTTTAAAATCTGCAACGTTTTCAGCTTGGTCAACTTCAAAAAATTCCAGAAATTATAATATTCATCCGTTAAATTCAAAATTATAGTCATAATAAAATAGAGTCTTTGTGGATTGTTGCAGTATAATTTTTTTCTTAAAAACATAAGTTTAATAATAGATTCCATGCAAAAACTGTTATCTTAGAGAATTGATAAACGATCAAGAAGACACAATCATTCCCATTCTTGGTTGAAGGGGGACTAGACATGTACTCTATAGAGCTAGACTCCCAAGGCCTATCCAGAGCAAGGAAATGGGTGTATAGTCCCTATTTCTTGATTTTAGGCTTGTAACTAATGCACATAGTGAAGGATGTGATGTACTTGTGAACATCTTGTTGAATATTCAATCAATAAAAAATATTTTGCAATATTGCCCTTGTATTTTCTACACCAAAATGTCCCACTTACTTACCATAATCAGCCTCCCATATAAAATTTCCACGTTGTCTTGAAGGAACACAGAGATGGATTAGATGGAATAACAATATGTTCCTTTCATATTCTTTCCTTGGCATGCCATGTCGTTCCTTGCATTTCCTTTCCTTATCATTCCATGCCATTCCTTTGCATACCATGCCTTTCATTTCCATGCCATGATATTCCTTACATTTCCTTTCCCTTCCCTACCATGCCATGCCATGCATTACCATTCCATGAATTGTGATTCCATTTCTTGCCTTGTCCAACCTTACAAGTTGTTAAATTGTCAAACATATGTAATAATAATTGAGAAAAACCATTGTCCCAAAGATCCTGCAATAATCACTTTTCCATGCAAAAAAAAATGACAGTGGAGGTGCCCCACTAGCTGAATATCTGTGCTTTGGATCCAATGTCACTAATGATTCATCCATTTGAGTACTAGTTTGATTTTTATCATGAGTTGCAAATGGCTTCCTTAAGGCATTTAGGGATGTGTTGGCAACTTGGCATGGGGACATAAAATCCAATCTGAGCATCATAACGGAGTTCTGTAAGATATTGTAAGTTTGTTTGGAAAATTCCTATGTGACAACGCTACCCACAATGACTCAACATAGTGTTCCTCAAAATCGACCTCTTCATAATTTTCACTATGCCTCATTGAGAAAAACCCTAGTTCTAGAGATCTTGAACAAACGATTTTCTGGATAACAAAATAAAAATAGAGGAGATAAACTGGATGAAACCCGGTGACCTGGATCCAATTCAATTAAGGGTTCATCCATCCCAGTCTCAGTTTGAGTTTGATCACAAGTTGCATCTCTCCTTATCAATCCATTCATGGACATGCTCGAAATTTGGTATGGGGGAATAAAATCCAAACCGAGAAGCATAACAGATTTTTGTAAGCTCTTGGATGTCTATTTCACCAAGGCCCATGTGAACACACTACCCACAATCACCTAGCACAATGTTCTTGAAAATCGACCTCTTGCTCAAAAATTTCACTACGTCTCATTGAGAAAAACCCTAGTCTTGGAGATCCTCCAACAAACATTTTTCCGAAAAAAGGAATGACATTGGAGGGGCCCCACTAAATGAAATATAATACCCTAGATACAACGAAACCTACGGTTCATCCATCTGAGTCTCAGTTTCAGTTTTATCATGAGTTGCAACTCGCCTCCTCAAGCCATTGAAGGAGATATTGGAAATGTGGTCCATGGACATAAAATCTAAACTGAGCAGCATAACAAAGTTCCATAATCTCTCATACATATATTTGGTCAAGTCATGCAAGATGATGCTACCCACAATAACCTAGAATGTTTTCTTGAAAATTCACCTGTTGTTCATAATTTACACTATGCCTCATTGAGAAAAACTCTAGTACTGAAGATCCTCCAACAAACACTTTTCTAGGAAACACAATGATAGACGAGGGGCCCCACTACCTGAAACCCAATTCCTCTGATCCAATGTAATTGAATATTCATCCATCTGAGTCCATGTTTGATTTTTATTGTGAGTTGCAACTAGCCTCCTCAAGTCATTCAGGGACATGTTGGCAATTTGGTCCAGGGGCATAAAATCCAAGCCAAGAAGCATAATAAGTTCCAAAAGATCTTGGACGTTTTTTTTCCAAGTCCCACGCAAGCACATTTCCCACAATCACCAGACACAACGTTCTTGAAAATTGACCTATTTTTCAAAATTTGCACTATGCCTCATTAAGAAAAACCCTAGTCTCAGAGATCCTGCAACAATCATTTTTTGTGGAAACAAAATAACATCGAAGGGGCCCCACTAGCCTCGAACAAAGATTTTTTAAAACCCTAGTCCCGAAGATCCTCGAACAAATGTTTTTTTCAAACAACAAAATGATAGTGAAGCCTCTTCACTAGGTGAAACCCAATGTCTCAAATCCAATGCAACAATTTTATTGAACAACCATTAACTTACTAGTAAAACGAGATATTTTGGGGGCACTTTGTATTATGAAATAAATCTTAATATACAAAATAGAAAGCTTATGAAAAAAGGAAAATATAAAAAAGTCATTATGAAAAAGTAGAATATCACCGAAAGTTGGACAAAGGAGAAACACAATTGAAACAAGTGCAAATGTAATTAATAAATGATATAACAAAATAATAAAATATTACTAAAAAAAAGACAAAATAACCAATATAGGACTTAAACGAGAGGACAAACTTTACTGTAAGAATGGCAAAGTCCCTTTGAAATGGGAATGTTGGAAATTTTAGTTTAATATTAAATTTTTTAATGATCTCTGAAGTTTTTAATTATTGCATTTGTGCATGTCTTAGTTAAATTCCCGTGGTTGTGATTAGATGTTCATTTTTGCAAAACACATACAACGTTTCCTCTATGTACTCGAAAGAAGTGTTTTCTAAACCTAAATAAAGAAATTTTGATTTATGAAACACAATTTTATTATCCACAACCATAAAAAAAAAAACTAAATAGAGAGATTTTGACTTGTAAAACATTTTAAAATAGTTTATGGAATTTTTAATTTGACAATATTTTTTTAATGAATTGATATAAATTTCTAAAATTTATTTTAATCAATAAAATTATTAATTTCTGTATTGTTTAATTTGATTATTAAATTTTAAAATAGGATTAATTTTAAACAATTAAATATACATAAAATATTA
The DNA here is from genome assembly GCA_009831015.1 of Picea engelmannii. Lineage (NCBI taxonomy): Eukaryota > Viridiplantae > Streptophyta > Pinopsida > Pinales > Pinaceae > Picea > Picea engelmannii. The sequence continues at coordinate 12,938 of ML778255.1, forward strand.
AAAAAATTATTAATTTATTTTTTAAGATGATTATCAAATTTGAAAAACATATATTTATACATTAATAAAAATACATATTATATTAAAAGAATTAATTTAAAAAAAATATATATTTACACATTAATTTTTTTAAATGTAAGATTTATGGATATATAAATGAGAAAATAAACTATGAAGAAATAAATGAAAATAAAATATTTTAATACAAATTTAACTGTAAATAATTTTGAAGTAAAATCATAAATGTTTTGAGTGTCATATTATATATATATATATTTTTGAATGTAAAATTTTTAAAATAAACTAGTGAATATTTTTTCATCTATATATATATATATATAGATGAAGTACTATCTATTTTAACATTTTTCTTTGTCTAATTCTAAGGCTTCCATTATTCATAATTGCAAAAGCACAATACTATTTTTTTTTTTATATAAATAAAAAGCGGAACCTCTTATATTATGACTTCAAAAAAGGATTACAAGTGGCACGCAGGCGCCAGTTGTCCTGCCTATGTAGGAAACCAGGACAATTGTCCTTCCCATAGTAGCATTCATAGGAAAAGAGTTCGCTACACCACCCTGCCCGTAGGAAACCAGGGTGTCCATTCAAAATTGACAACAGTCTTACTGAGCTAATGCTTAAAGTTCTAATGCTAACCATGCTAACAGCTACAGAGCTACCGCTCTGGTAAACGGCTGCATAAAAAGATTTGGAAGACATGCAAGACAGAAGAAAACCTAATCCCCGGAGTGTGCGTGAGCATCCTTCGCTTCTCCACTGCTGGCTGGAATGGCGAATGGCTGAGAGCAGGTTGGGCATTGTTGCCACGGAGTGGTTCTGGAGTAGGCCGCGTAGAGCATGTCCAGGCGCTGGCAGACACGGACTGCTCTGAAGAGTTGGTCATCAACCAGGTTTCGAATCTCGAAAATCAACTGCAAATGCTCTGGGTACAGGAGGGGTGGCAAGGGCGGTGTTTGCGGCTCGTTCTTTGTTTCCCTTTGTCCCAACACCTGCGTGTCTGTCTTCAATTCTATGGGACTATTCGGTGGCTCATCCTCTATCATGCAGGTGTCGTGCTCGCCACTTTGCGTTGCGCAAGGACCTGGACCTCCTGTGAAGCGGGGCAGAGCTTCTGCTGCAACAAAACAAGTCGGGGGATCCCAATTGTCGGGTACAGTAAACATTTTTCTCTACGAGAAGTCTGAAGGGAGTTCCAAGTCCGGGTCTTCTTCCACGAGAGTTCTGGGGGGCGAACCTGCTGCTATGTTCGCCCGACGCCGTCTCTTCCTAACCACTCTCACTGCTCGCTGGAAGTTCCTGTGCCGTTTTCTTCTAGAGTCTGCAGCGTGCCAGCCAGCTCCCCTACGGGGCTTCCCTCTCAGCCTCGGCATAGCAGGAGAAAGGAGCAAAGCCAGAACGCCAACAACACCGCAGCTGCACCGCTGCACTACAAGCTTCGAACTCACCCGGCGATTTCCGTCAATGATGCTGGAGGGACAAATTATAATGGCTACCATTAAAGACAGGAGCTTAATTCTCTGGCTTCCCGTGCTACGAAATCTCGTGCGAAGCCCCATCAGAGAACGAAGGCCGATGGAGGTAGTGCCATTCATAAATGGCTGTGTGTGTGGTGAGAGCCATTATAAATGGAATCTCCCATGCCACCTCCACGTGGTCCCTCTTTCCCGCATGTCACCCCATTCGGGGCGCAAAAGCACAATACTATAACTATATATATGTATTAACAAATTTTTTGTTAATGAATACCATTTTTGTAAATTACAACGTATTAATTTTTTTTTCTAACTATTTCTAGTGAATAGTGAGCTTCTGAATTACAATGTTTATATTAGAAAATAGCACACTAATGATTTGTCATAATTATGAATGAAGTTTTCCAATCATATCTTAATTTAATACATAATTCAATTTAAATAAAATTATTATCAAATTTAATATATTTCATAATATTTTATTATTTTGATTAAATAAAATTAAAATAAAAACTATGAAAAAAATATTACTTGAAAATTAAAAAAAAAACTTAAATGAAAATTAATTAAATCTAGAAGGAATACTGTTTCAATAATACATTTATTATTCTTATTAATAAATTGTGAAAATAATTAAAAGAGATAGAATGTCAAAGGAATTAAAACAAATTAGTGGAAGATAAAATTTACTACTCTACATAACTTGGATGGATTTTTGTCTGGAGGAAGGGCATATGGGGATGCAATTGTCTTATGAAAGTCGATGATGGCGGCTAGTTGGAGCCTCCTCTTCAATAAATTATCAAAATGATCCAATGCAGTAGAATCTCTTCTGTTGAATTTTAGTAATTTATAATAATATAACATATTTAAAAGAAAGCATACTGGAAAACACATAAATGACCAAAAAGACATATAAAAAGTTTATTTGAAAGCACAAAAAACAAAAACATTTAAATATATATGATTTTATGGACCGTGAAAGAAATAAAAATGGATTATATAAAATATTAAATAAAAATAAGGTATATACAATTTATATATAAAATGTGAAAATATGATGAATATATATTTAAGAACAACGTGTAAGATCCTTTAACTGTATTGAACCGCCGCTCTCTTAACCGTATTGAACCGCCGTGAAACCAACCAGAACCGTATTCCCCTTAACTGTATTGAACCGCCGAGAGCTCATTCGGAAACCAACCCAAACTATATTCAACCACCACAGCTCGTTCGGAAACTAACCGAAACTGTTTTCTTGTTGGAATCTTCTGGAATGGTCCATTACTCCATCTACGGTTCTATACCTAGATATGTGGAACAATTAACACATAGCCAACAAAAGCTTGGCTATAAAGACTTTTTTTTGCTCCCCAAGCTTGCTTAATTCAATCAATTTCCTTCAGTCTTACACCATCAATCAGAGTGATTAGAGCTTGGAAGTGCCATACGGAAAGCAAAATTAGTGTGGAACTGGGAAAAATTCTACAACAATTAGTCAAACAAAAGCAACATCAATGGCTGGAGGTATGATCCATTTTGCATCTAAATTTCGATTCTTTTAAAGAGTTTTTATTCCACATATTTTAGAATCGATTTAAAGCTAACATTTGGTATCAGAGCCATTTTATCTCTGCCTTGGTGTTTTGGAGAAAGACAAGTTTATTCTATCTCGGTGCGTCCCTATTGGGTTTTCCTTGCATTTTCTCTGCACATTTTAATGCATATTGTTGTACGTCTATCCATATTAAGATGGAAGAACCATACATTTATGTGTGTCTTTCTTTTATAATTTGGTTGTACGTTTTTAAATGAAATTGTTGTGCTCTATATAGATAGGTTTCATTGCATTGTTGTGCGTCTTTAGGTTATTTTACTATACGTTTTTCCCTAAGGAGAATAGCAT
>ML778255.1:29179-45520 GCA_009831015.1 Picea engelmannii
ATGTAGTTAGACACAAGTTCATTTTTAAAGTGATTTTCCATGCACAAATTTTGCATACCTCATATTTTAGGTCTTCATGCTTGTGGAGATGATACCAAGAGTAATCTCATTAGGATAGAAGCTGTGACAACATGTTTCATTGGATAAAAGTTTGAAGGATTTGTTAGACGTGTATGAACTTAATGTCAGTTCATTCACCATATTGGGTCTTTTTATCTCTTAGACACTCTCGAAAGAAAAAACCCAACTTTTAGTGCGAGGGAAAACCTAAGGAAACTATTAAGCGGGTCACTAGCTGACACCTATATGACTTACTCCTCCTTTGGGCTTGGAATGACTATTATGTCTTGATATTGATATTGTATTTTTTTTTTAAATACCTACACAAAGGTGGAAATTGTGACGTCTTTCACTCTCTTCTCGTCGCTATTTCCATGTCCAAGACGTCTCTCTTTCCACCTCCAAGATTGTTGCTCCCATAGCAACCACGTCGGAGCTAGTAACTCCAGGCCGTCACTGTTTCCACTTGATGGACGTCGTTATTACCACGTCCAAGAGTGTCTCTCTCATAGAAACCACGTCGGAGCTAATACCTCATCCCGTCGATCTTGCCACCTTCATAACGTCTCTCTTTCCACCTCTGAATCGTCTCTCTTGCCACCTTTGAAACATCTCTCTTGCCACGTCTGAAACGTCTCTCTTGCCACCTTTGAAATGTCTCTCTTGCCACATTTGAAACGTCTCACTTGCCACGTTTGCAATGTCATTCTTGCCACATTTGAAATGTCGGTCTTGCCACGTTTGAAATGTCTCACTTGCCACATTTGAAACGTCGGTCTTGCCACGTTTGACACGTCGGTATTGCCACGTTTGAAACGCCACTAAATGTCAGTCTTACGATGTCAATATGGGGCTGGACAATCCAATTTATGATGACACGTGGCGTCATATAACGTCGCAATACCGACGAAAACTAGGTCGTCGAAAAAACGACGTCCTGTGAAACAACGTTTGAGGGGGTCCGAGGTTTGTCAGTCTTCCGACAATAGAAAGTGGCAATTGCATTGAACGCGCCATTGAAATTTGACCCAAATGCACTAGTGAAGGAGTCCTTGGTTCATTTCGTGAACATATCGAGGAGGAGAAGACAGACGGTCAGGATCTTGTGGAAAGGATTTGTGAAATCCCGCCAACCGTCAGATCCGCTAGAGAAGCGAGGAGGATACGGTTACGTTTGGGGTTTAAGCTCAAGGGATTGTGGACCGTCAGATCTGCACATAGTTACTCGTCAACTGTCCGATTTGGCAAGAGTTGCACCAGGTTTAAACCTTTGTGAGAGGAGGGGAAAATCTGGAAGGGCATCGGGATTATTGAGGCATTGGGAATTCAAAAGTCAAGAATTCGAGACCTTTTTGAGTATCGCAACAACGAAGGGATCCTAGCCGTGGATCTCAGGTAAGACACGTGCTGGTTGACCGCATGATCGGGGATTTGGTCATCGGGGTTCATACAAGTGAAGGGGTTAGACTTTATGTTTGGGTGAAGTCCGAGGTTTGATCTAAACCATCCATCATTGGGATGCATGTCGAAGGATCTGACGAAGTCAAATTTCGACGTATCGGAGGTCCCGAGTACAGGATACTCTTACAACTAGGAATCACGAATTCTGATTCTCCGACAAGAGGAGAGCACCGTGTGGGACCCAATTGACGTCATTTTGTCAAAACGAGGCCTTGAGGATTTGAATCACAGAGGCCCGAGAGCATATCAGAGCCATCCATATCTAAGGGACACGTGGGAGAGATCGAAGCCGTCGGGAAATTCCTCGAAAGGAAAATGCAATTATCAGGGAATCGACATTCGTGAGATCGGGGAAAACAGAAGGAAAAGAACTTCGGCATTAGAAGTCACGAAACCTCAAGGGAGACCTGGAGCCATTGATCCTAATAAATGATCAGGGACATCGCATCAGGAATCGGGGGTCCGGGGAATAAGGACTCACATACACCTCGACATCAGAAACCCCAAAATATCGATAAGGTATATGACTATGGTCATATAAGGAGAGGTTGCGCGGACTAAAGGCTTAGCCCGGAAGGCTAAGGCAGCAGGGGAGCGTATCAGTGTATCGGGGATCAGGGGTCGGAAAAGCAAGTTTTTTTGGACATCGCAAGTGTCAAAATCCCGATAGGAGGAACCCCGATAACAAAGTAAAAGGTTAGCATTGACATACATCGGGTTTCGAAGAATCGCGAGAAACAAACATGTGACCATGGGACTCGCGAAATCGCGAAGTCCAATTTCCCGATAAAAGAAAGGGAGATCCAGTGAGAGAGTTGTTGTGGGTGAAAATTTCTCGATAGGGAAATAGAAGAGCCTTTCAGTTCTTCGGGCCGAGGAAGGAGGAAATATCCTGTGAGCAGACGTGCTTGCGAGTGCACCTGCGTCACTATTCAAAATTCCTTTCACATTTAGACATTTCGGCATTTCGGCAAGTCACAATCCCTAAAATGGAGCCAGATCAATGGTTCACAAAACTTCATAATCTGTTCCCTTCTTTTCTTAATCGAACGGCTAACACGATATCGACGTTTTTCCCTTCAAGTCATCGTGACTCCATCATTATTAAATTCATGATCACAAAATATCTGAAGTGATCAGACGGTTCACATAATCCCACTGAGATGAACAGTTGATGGGATTTCGGAGTTTTTCCTTTCGGGTTTTCGAGAGTCACAATAGTCCCTTTCGGTATTTCGGAGTTCAAGACTTCATGACGGTGGAGTTTCTACTTGCTATTTAAAACCCTGAAATATAAAGTTTCGATGTGATGTAAACATGTTGACGTCACCCATGGATTGACACATGTCGAATAGCTACCACGTGTCACTTTGATTCGTGACTTACATGTGCCTGAAATGTTGAATCAGATTGACACTTGTCACTGCCTGATTGTGCCACGTGTCCTTAGCTGACGTGGTTTGTTGATGTGTTTGTTTCAAGATTTCGAGGTTTGATACTTCAAAGGTTAAAGTTCCTTTGATCTTTGATTTCCTGGTCTGAGGAACTCTGAAATAGAGTCTTTGACATGCTCTGATACCATATGTAATAAACCTCAATTTTGGCATAAAAAAATTTATTCTCCGGAACATTAATCTTAAATAACTTGATAGATTCATTCTTAGAATAAGATGACCATTTTTTTTCTATTATTAAATTATGATAAGTTTCTTATATTATGGTTACCCATGTTAACATTTTATTCAACCAACCTATAGGTGTCCATGTCATGCTAAGTTAACTGTCCATTACTCTAACATTTTCATAAGTCCTAAATCTTCCAAACATTTATACGTATCATACACATACTATATTGAACTTAGACTATGGAGGACTTGAGATTCGTGATCCCATAATTCTTTCCATATGTATATAAAATTTGTCACATACCCACTACGGTAAAAATAAAATTTTCTCTCTTCCTCAAGGGATAGAATCCCCGAATTCCTATGGGATCCTAGTGAAGGCTAGCTCTTCCCTTATCCACCTCCATGTGATTGTTGGTTATGACCACAGGCCAAGCCAAGAGGCGCCTTTCACATTTCGTGACTTAGTGATGCAAGAGAGTCAAGTCTTTCGACTCTTCAAACCCTGAAACCCAAAATATTACCTTTGATGAGATCGACGACTGCAAATATTCCCCTGATTCGATGGTCCTGGCCGTATCAGGATTTCGGTAATCGGGAGTTTGAAATGCAGCGACCCAAACCACTGGTCACTCCATTCCCCGAATTCCAATATGGGAATTCGTGTATGAGATCAACGATCCTCATTGATCTGGATCTGATGGTCACTATCCCTCCTGGGCTTAAGGGTGTTGAAAGACACTTAGTCTTAATCGCACATCAGGGTTTCGTATACCAGGATTTCATGACTTGCGAAGATGAGGGGTCTTGCCCTCTGGTTTCTTGGATGTCGAAACACCGAAACTTATTCACACAAAATTGGCTCATCCACAGAGCGCATCGAGGTTTCATATACCGGGATTTCGTGACTTGTGAAGATGAGGGGTCTTGCCCTCTGGTTTCCCGGATGCCGAAATGCCGAAAGTTATTCACACTAAATCGATTTCGATCACGGTCTATTTCTCACTCTTGAGCTTTCATTCGCTTTGAAACCTCCAAAGGGTTTCTGGACCTCTGCACTCCATGTAGGGTTCTTTCACACAACGGTGCGATCCTTCCTGAGCTTTTCCAGGACTTAAGGAGTTCTGGGTTCGGTTTGCCTCGTAGAGAGCCTATGTCAATCTGCACTACCTCTCCTGAGATTAACAAAATTCATCCTCCAAGGGACTCTAAACAATTAGGAGGGTTGGCATGCGTACATGAAACTGTGTCCAGATTCGACGAACACACAGTTCGTGACTCTGGCTTATGCCTCCACAAGACACAAGCATTTACGAGTATATGTAAACTTAAGGGTTCTAGAATGCTTTCATTTCATTTGGGGCTTTCGCGCCCTTCATCTTACATTCCAAAATTTGCTCTGTGTTAAACGGTGTTATTTCCAATTTATTCCAGTGCTTTAACATGTAGAAATTAGACCAAATCGACTTACAAATTCTTATGAATACTTATTGAAATATTTATACTCTGTGTACTGTAGGTTTTCCTGTAGAGAATTTTGTAATTCTTTATATTATAATTCATACATAATTACATCCCAAGTATTTGCATACCCGGATATCATAAATGTTTAATATGTATGAGAAAGGGATTTCGTTTACTTATTGTATTTCTACATAAGTCGTATCCAACAGGAAAATAAACATACGTCTATATGAATGTATATTTTCATTTACATTGCACACTTAATTAGTTCATTTCTGTAAGTATCATTTGGTTGTGGGAATTTGCCTACTTCTTTCACTCTAATAAAGCAATCAACTAACCCATAGGAAATTATTCTTTCAGGACTTAACCAGGCATATTCTCGCAACTAGTAGATTGATGGAATTTAGTATTTACCCAGCAATAAAATCCAACAGAGATAATCACATTCGATTCGATCTTTCATCCATAACATTACTCAATTCATGATTAACAGATGCATTACACCAACCATTTAACAATTTAAACAGAGGAGGTTAAGAGGACATATCTGAATCAACTCGCTGGAAGACAAACAGAAGAACCACGTTCCTCCCAACCATAGAATAGGGCAGTGAAAATCACTTGTTCGATTCACCACCTAGCCTAACCATGAATCCATGAGGGCGAACTTGGAAAAAAAAACTCCTCCTTAGCAATGTCCTGCAATTTCAGTAGGTTCCTCTTGCCTCACACTCAAACAGTAGTGTTCATAACAACAAGAAACTCAATAGTCTTTTTCTCCAGCATACTTGGCAGCATCCTGCCTCCTCTCATATGTTATTTATCATTTGCCCAGGTCTTTTCCCTCCCTTGGGAATTTTCGCAGCTTTCTAAATCCCTGATTTTTAGGGGCTGCCAATGGCCAAATCACTGATTTAAAACTTGTAATAATCAGCCCAGAGGTAGTTCCAACATGTTCCCCACTCATGGAGTCATGGTCAACTAAATTTAACATGGTTGTTCCATTTGTCCTCCTGCAATCAATATAAAATATTTTGTTTCCATACAAGTGTCATAGTAAAATAGTTAGTTGGGTCAAATCAGGTCTCTACCCAACAGTCAAAATAATTAATCACAATTACCAAATTTGAAATTCGGAATTGCCATAAATGGCAAAAAAAATCCAAATTCGAATTTACTAAAAACGAAATAAATTTCAAGCAAATTTTAAATTTCAAAAATATTTTATTTTTGGGGATGTTAGTAGCGGGAAGGGAGAAGTTTTGGGTGCCATAGAACCTACACCAAAAGGACGAAGAGACTATATTCAATTACAAAGTGATACCATCAAGGTTTCAGAGAGCTGATTTGGCTCGCAGAATCAAAGATCCTTCACCGGGAGGTCGCATAGCCAGAAGGACAGTAGGGGGGCTACATCACAATGGAAGAAATGGAAAACGGTGAAGAAAAACAATGCCTATTTCCTCAAGAGGTGATTGGAATGGCCTTTTTCAATGGTTCTTGATTTGCTTCCAAGAGAAAAGAGGATTCTCAAAGAAGAATTCTTCTAGCATAAAAATACTTTGAAGATCTTGGTTTCTTATCACACCCAAGGCTCTTATTTATAACATTCATTCATGGAAAAATGTAATTGGTCCATAGTGTGAACAAGGGGCCTTTTAGGGCACCCTTTATCCCTTGATCTATGCCCAAGCTAGATTTCACTCCGATTTGAGTGTCAAATCGTGTAGGGGTTCGGACTAGAAGTGGTTGAGGTGTCGAAAAGATCCATAAATGCGTTGTTCATAGAAGTGTGAAGCTTTTCTCGTAGACAGTCGTGCATTCTTCGCATTGTGTGCACTGAGCATTGTTTTGTCTCACACATACTGTGCATTGTGCATGCACTTACTTTTGTGAATTTGTGCATTTTTATTTTTGACCCAATTGTATAGTTTTTTGCCTTCTGGCTGAATTTTTGTGTTGTAGGTGGACTAAATGTTGTTGTCATTGATATTTTTCCTTAACCATTGTGTGCAATGTTGCGGATGATTTTAAAGTGAAAACATATGCCCCCTGATGTGTGAGGTTAGGACCATACGTATATTCGAAATACATCAATGTTTATTTTTTTGAGAGTGAAATTGTAAGGAAGATTGAAGAGAGGAACTCCAAGAGCGATTCACTAGAGGGAGAGGGAAAATTGTGGGACCCAAACCTTTCTCTAGGGAGAAAAATAAAATATGTGTACAAATGAGGTGGTCATGCCCCATGCTCATGTCATGAAACCAAAACATGAGACTGTAACTAAATATGGATGTTGATGTAGATTTTTATAGTGCCCTCGGGGGCGGTTGATAATGGTAGATGACACTTCTGAATGGTGAATGGACTCTGAAGTGAGGCAAGGATGACTGTAAGAATTATCGATTGCTCATAGGAATTTATGGCCTAACAAATTCATAGGTCTTCGAATCATATGAAACAACTGCAATAGTCGCATAGTAAGACCCACCGTAACATGAGAGTTTTTTGAATTCAAATGTTATGGGGGATAATGGAATCAAGGAGAAATGATGATTCTCTTTGTGTCGTCCAAAGCTCCTCATTGAAAAGGTAATGAGAGTCAAGATATTGTCGCCCTTTTGGAAACTATGCTGATGTCGACAGGAAGGGAGACGCGACTCCAAGAAGCGAATGGATTCGTAAAATAAACTTAGTAATAAGCTATATCAGGTACTAAAGGGTAACAAGAATGAATTCAAGATGATGTGAGCATCAAGACTACCCTTGGTTGGGTAATTTTGGAGGATGATTGGCAGCAACCGTAAAACTGGATCTAGTGTCAGGGGGACATATGGGGTTAAACTGTGCTAGAGGCTAACAAAGTAGACAAACTCAGAGATCATCGGTACATGGAATTGAGATGCTCAGGATTTGTGGATGATGTCGGAATGGAAGAAGAGTGAATTACCCAACCAAGGTCGACACGGGTTTCTTTTCCAGGGAAAAACAAGGCCATCAAGAGTGATGACAAAAAATCTAAGTATATGTTGGAAACAAAGAATTTTTACAATTACCAAAAAAATAAAGAGTAATTTGGGCCGAGTATACAGATATAGAAATGGGTGCCTGAGTGAAAGATGGCTTGGCCTGTTAAGGCACAACTTTGTGGAAGAGAATTGGTGGAGGGTGAGGGCCCTATGGGTGGGTTTCTATATTAGGTAAATGAATGGATGATAATTTGTATATGGGAAAATTGATGGTGGATTAGATGGAGGGATAATGAAACTATGGAGGTGTAGTTAATATAATCGAGGTTGTATGACCTAGGAGTCCATTGGGAAGGTTAGCAATATAATGAGAAGAAATATGGGTTTCATTCTCGGAAGTGCATAAGACTATCGAGACTCCCATCCCTAGGGGGTGAAATCAGCATGTGTCAATTTGTCAAGGGGAAATATGAATGGGACAACTCATGTTGGGAATAGTTCTACCGAGTGACAGTACCTAAATGTGGCAAAGGTAAAGTTATTGTAGAGGCAGATGTAAGGACCCTAAAGGTAAATGTCAGAGGGTGTGACTAGTATATGCAATTGATTTACAGAGGGAATAACTACATGCCAGTGTTGAACATCTACCTAAAGGGGATGCAAGCATGTAGAACAAGTACCTGCACACATGAAAACCTAATATCCAATGTGAACAATATCTGATGATTAAGAACTTTTAATAGTTATTTGATAAAATTGAAAGCGAACACGCATACCTGAACGTGATGTGAGAAACATCCTCCTCCCTAGTCAAGTGCATATGATAACCCAGGGAATGTCAATATTTAGATGGAAGAACCAGGATCCCATGGTTGATAATGGATTGAAAAACAAAGGCTTTGGGCTCCTGTCACTGAGTGTGGAATTTGGGAAAAAGGGGCTATATATGGTTGGTGGGCCCACAATGCCACCTCATTTGTACCTATCACTTTTGTTGATCTGCCAAGATAGTTGTGAGGAGGTTTCGAGATTGTGGGTGCATGAGACTATTGATCCGAGAGTAGCGAGAGACAAGTTAGTGGTCATGTCATCCCGCATGTTGTGTAATTCCTAGAATGTAGGTAGGGGTTGTATGGAGGGGCTTACAAGGGTTTTTTTGGTAGGGTCCCACCAGTGCGGGGGAAAGAGAGGAATAACCATGCATATGTGCATGGGTATAACTCAATTTCCCACACATAATGTGAGGTTGTGTTTGAAAAAATTGTGCATGTGGGCACGGGGGTTGGGCAGACAGGCTTAGATGAGACACATTATTCTCTAAAGGACATATGTGAACTCATGAGAAGTTGTTACTCAGACAGATGCACATTAGTTCACAACCATAAAAAGAACAGGTGCACACCTTTCTGGGTGAAAGTCGTGCACTGGGGGAAAGTATAAGGGGTTGTAATTTTTTTATATTTTTATGTTGTTTTATGGATGATGAGGCTGATCAAGTGTTTCTGTGTGGATGCAAGCGATCAACAGACTCCTAGATCACAATTTTAGTGCAATGGAGAGAGCGTGACTACGACCGTTTACAGGGGGTAGTGAGAGTGCAGCCAGGTGTGCCGAGATACTTGGCAACCTGTGGGTTGATCAATTTCTTTGACTTCCCTTTGCTATGATCGTAGGAGTTCCTACTTCAGTATTTAATAGAGATGTGGAGCACTGATATTCAGTGCTTCATTATTAGAGAGGAGCATCTGACATTCTCGGCCATAGATGATGTGTGTTTCTTGACCGGGCTCCAATTCCGTGGGATGGCCCCTCTTATCGATCCCCAACTGGCAAGGGAGGATTGAGTTGGTGACCTGGAAGCTCGCCACTACACTGGTTTGAATCCTATGTCAGGTTCAGTCATCCATATTGAAGCAATTGATGACCTCTTGATGGAGTCCATTGAATATAAGGTGGTGAAGATCTATGGATCCTTGGGGATCACTAGTGGTCAGCTGAGGGTTGTGGAGCAGGTCTTGGATGAGGACCTGTTTGCTTGGGGTGTGTTTCTGCAAACCAAGATGATGGGACAGTTCAACTGGTGTTAGCGAGCTGAATTTGATGAATTTTCCTTCGGGTCCATTCTAGTGGCTTGGATCTTAGGGAGGGTTCCTATGTTGCGCCTAGGGATTCTTCTCGAGCCCATAGGGAGACGAGAGCCACGTCTAATAAAATAGGCCCATGTGTTGGCCCAACATGGAGGTGGGGAGGGTGTCAACTATTTCATGGACATGGTGGCTTGAGGGTAGCTCCAGATGCCACATGTGATCCTGAGATATCCATATGCAGCTATGCACTATCGACATGATCTGGACATGATGCGGCCTCCTAGGAAGGGCTGGGATCAACGAGGTATGTTTTTGTATTATGGTTTTATGTTTTGTGATTTCAATATATATCATTGATTATATATGGATATGGATGATGTCACTATCTCTGGTGTTTTTTTGCGGATGTGGAACCCCGAGGGTAAGAGGTGGGGGTTGTCGAGGAGCTAGCTCGCTGGGGAACAGCTCGACCAGTGCCTGCCAATGAGAGAGCCACATGGAGATGTTGGAGTGATGTTGGAGGACCTGTGTTTATGCTTCAAGCAGGTTCTACACAGTGTACTTGGCATGTGGGCCCATATCCAAGACGAGGAGGTCCTGGATCAGTGTGTTGGACTACTGGTAGAGTGGCGAACCTTGATCTATCAAGTAGCACTCATGGGGGTAGTGATGACTTGTCAAATGCCTCCTAGACCTGGAGGGCCCAAGTTGGTGGGGTGCCTCTGACCGACATAATACCTGGGGGGGATCTCTAGGGGAACTATGAGTGCTGGTTTTTGTATGTATAGGCTTCAGAGACCTTTTTTGTATAGGGTAGTTGATACCCATTTTTGTACTCATAGAGGTGGTGGGATTCATGAGCCTATGGGAAATTGTACATGTATATTTTTTGTAAACACTTATGAAATTTGATTATATATATGTATATATTGTGGATCATTCATGTCTTTCTGTGTTATGTTTTTATGTATGATGTATTTTCCATGTGTTGTGACAAATGTATGACACTCTGTATAAAATGATGTTTTAATGTGATAAATGCAAATCTAATACTAGTTTAGCCATGTGATACACTATTTGATTAATTTGTCTTGGAATATGTGTAAATGTGATTGAATCAAAGTTGCGAGATAAGAGTCTAACTTGCAAGTATTTGAGAAAGAGGCAAGGATCGTGAACATCATATACATTGTTGAGTTGTAGGATGACCAACTGGGAATATACTAGAATGGTAAGGTGACGAATGTGGCAGTGACTGGCCTTGGAAAGGAGACCAAGGACGGTGTTGTATTCATCTTGGTTTTTGGTGGCTGAACCAAAAAATATGCCACTGGAGTGGAGCAGGACATGTGAGGGACTATAGAGGGCCCAAGCGACCGAAGCAAGATTCTAGGTCCAGCGGTTGGAACCATCAATGTAACCGATATGGTAGGCTGACGAATGATGCATCTGTCAATAACATGGTTGATAGACCATACATGAGAAGTGGTGGTAGAAAAGAAGACTAAAAACTATACAAATGTGTACAAATAAAAACCTAAGGGATGGGGGCTACACTTATGTGTAAAAAATCTTTAAGTACAACTTGTTGATGGGCTCTTTGAGAGGGTAGCCTTCTGGAGAGGCCAATATGTAGGTGCCTTTAGCAAGGTAGTGTTGGACTATGTAGGTTCCATGCCATAATGAATCAAATTTCCTATAGCCGAGAGTATTGGGGGAGATATCGTAGGCTAACACGATATCACCTTTGTTGAATGAGAAAAGGTTGACATGGCATTTGAAGGTGGATTTGGACTGTTTTTTAGTTGCCTCATTGTTTTTTAATGAAGATCGACGATCTTCATCAAGCAACTCTAAGGTCAGAAGGTGTTGCTCCATTGGAGCAGTGTTAGGTAATAGCTCAATGGTTGTGTGTAACATGGGGATTTCTCACTGGATAGGGAGGGGGGCTTTGATCCCATGGATGAGGCGGAATGGTGTAAAAGAGGTGGCAGTTTTCACTACCGTGCGATAATCCCATAATGCAGAAAACAAAATATGATGCCAGTTGGTATTATGTTTGTTGATGGTACGTTGTAGCATGGTTCTAAGGACCTTGTTGACAAACTCGACCTGTCTATTGGAATCAAGGTAGTATCAAGAGGAAAAATCATGGGAGAAGCCTAATTTTGAGGAGAATTATGCAAAGACCTCATTCTCAAAGTGCTTACCATGATCAGATAATAGATGTAGTGGGAATCCAAATTGTGTAATGACGTGGTTGAATAAGAAATGTGTTGTTGTGTCATTGGTGTTTTTAAATGTGGGCATGGAATCAACCCAATTAGTAAAGTAATCTACTCCCACGACAATGTACTTGTGTCCATTAGTGGATGGAGGATGGAAAGTCATGAAGTTTATGCCCCATTTATAGAAGGGTTCAGCTCTGATGACTGGATGTAGAAGAGTTGGTGGTGCCCATGGTTTGTTTGTGTAAAGTTATCATTTGTCGCATTGCTTGACAGTGTGGATGTATCCATGAAAGAAAGTGGGCTAGAAGTACCCAGCTCGAATGATTTTTTGGGCGGTGAAAATACTCGAGAGGTGACCACCACAAGCATCATTGTGTTAATCATTCAAGACTCTATCAACTTCATCGATGGTAAGACATCAATGAAGGATGGTGTCGACCCCTTGTCAATAGAGAAAATCTCCAATGAGGAGGTATCAGGGGGCCTGATTGTGAATGTGTCGACGACCATATCAAGAGAGATGAGATCCAAATTTTTGTGTACGAAGGTAGAAGACAAGTTTGTTGTACCAGGGGTCATCGGAGGGGATGAATAAGAGGTGTTCATCAAAGAAATTAGTGTCCAAGGGAAAAGTTATAATGTGTTTGGCTAGGACAAGATATTTCTTGCCTTTGGGAGTAGGGAACTCTAGATCGTATTCTTGAAGGATAACGATATATCGTGAAAATTTTCCATTAATATGTCGTCAACTAAGAAAGTATTGCAAGGGGTTGGAATCTGTGACGACCTTTGTAGTTCGAAGCAGGATATAATGGCACAATTTTTGGACTACGACGACAACTTCTAAGGTGAGTTTCTCATCATTATTATAATTCATGGGTGGCCCTGAAATGTTTTTACTAATGTAGTAACTAACATGTTCACTCCCATCATCCCCTAATTGGATGAGAACTCCTGCTATTGAGACAACTGAGGCTAATAAGTAGAGGATGTAATCATGATCATAGTCTGGGGGACTAATCAAAGGGGAATTAGATAAGGAAACTTTCAAATCATGAAAATGTGTTTAAGAATGTTTGTCCCATCAAAATGGGATATCATGTTGCAGTAGGCAAAGGAAACAATGCGCGCGAGTGGCATAATCTGGGAGAAAATGATGTAAAAAGTTGGCTTTTCCCTATAGGCTCTATAGTTGGCATAAATTCCTAGGTAATGGAATTTCTATGATAGCTTGGACCTTGAGGGGGTCCACCATGATTCCATGTTGGGAAATAATGAACCCCAGGAGGTGTCTAATTGTGATGAAAAATATGCACTTGAGGGGGTTCAAGTGGATCTTGTACTGGCGACATCATTGGAAAATGATGCATAAGTTGTCTAGATGTTGAGCTCACTTTTTGAATTGAGGAGTGAGGTCATCCAAACAAGTAAGAATGATGCAAGAAAGATCATGGAAAACATAGGTCATGTCCCATTGAAACCTATTACCTACATTCTTGAGGCCAAAAGGCATGGCGTGATAAGAAAAGGTACCCTAAGGGGTAGTAAAAGTATTTTCGTATTGATCTGTTGGATGGATTTGGATTTGATTTTAGCTAGAGAACCCATCCATAAAGGGAAGTGCCTCGTGGTCGTCACAGTCATCGATGATTTGGTCGATAAAATGGATTGGAAAGTTGTCTTTGGAACAAGCATGGTTGAGATCGCAAAATTTTGTGTAGACACAAATAGTGTCATGTTTTTTGTTAATGGGGACTGGGTTGGAGACTCACAAAGTGTATGCAATGGGGTAAATGAAACCGACCACACATAACTTGTCAAATTCATCTTTGATAGCCACAACTTTGGATGGGTGAAGGGGGAATTTCTTTTGACAAACTGGGGAGACATTTGGCCATGTGTCGATTCGATGTTCGACGATAGAAGGATCGAGGCCAGGCATATTTCTATATGACCAAGAAAAAATATCTCGATATTCCTAAAAGATAGCTTTGTAGGAAGTGAGTTCTTGATGGGAGAAAGGGGCCCCAATGGTGATTTCTTATACGATTCTCAGTTAAATGGAAATGTCAATTTTGACGATGGGGGAGATGTTGGCCATGTTTCCTTCTTCAAAAGAATATAGAGCAGGGATAGGTTTGATGAACCAGTCTATATGCCCTGAAGGAATAAAATCCTTGGTTTCGATTGCGCACATGGAGGCTTGGATAGAAGGGTGGGAGGCCTCTTGTGAAAGGAAAAGTGCTCGATGATGGAGCACATTCTATGGGAAATCGGGGTTAGTGAGTTCATCTAGGATATCTTCATCATAGTGAAGAATGCTAGAATATAGGGGATGCTAGGAGGCAATAGGGGGATTTGTCAATGGTAGTTGTGATTATCCTCAAGTGGTGAGGATGAAGATGAGATATTATGTGCAAGGTGCGAGGGACCGTTGGACATAAAGTAAATTTCTCGATATTGTGGAGTGGACCTCGTTTGCTCAGGGACTAACAATGAAATATATCGAATATCAGTAATGTGAGCCTTAATAGAGAGTGGTTGATAGGGCTCTGGTCAAGATGTTTGGCGTAATTCCGCTAACGTTTGGAGAAATTGAGGTAGAGCTCGGTAATGAATCAGTATATTTAATACCATAATCAATTGTGCCTTTGAGATACCTGTGTACCCCTTTCGTTTCATTTTAATGGATTTCTACTAGTTTTTCCATGAACTTATTTAACACACTAACAAAATATGCTATGTTAGGTTTGGTTGTAGTGAGATAATTCAACCTTCCCACCTTTTGTCTATACATTGTACCATTTACCTCCTTGAACCATCATCACAATAAATTTTCATGTTCTGTTGCATTGGAACAAAAGAAACTTTACAATGATCCATCTTAAATTTGTTAAGTATTGTTAAAATAATGTAACTGTGAAGAGTATTCTTATTATTCTTATTATTTTATTATTAGCATTAATCCCCATTGTGGATTAATCATGTTGGTAACTGTATTAGGACCAAATCCCCTTTTGTGGATTGTTCATCGGACAATTGTAATAGGCAGAATAAGAAGTCAACCCCAGCAGTTATTATTGAGACCCGGAATTAAATTAAAGGTGGGTTTACCCACCCAGAGTGAGAGGTCAGCCCTGCCAGTGAAACCCTTTCACACGTGCCAGTCTTGTATTATAGGGAGTCTAGTGCCTCACTTTATCACACAACTCACTTGCTCATTTTCTTATGAGGCAAGCTGCAATTACTAGTTGGAGAGAGGAGAAGAAGAGTGGCACATCTTTTGGGGAGGACTATCTCTATTGATTTGAGTTATCTCTTGAACATTGTACTAGCAATTTATGATAAGGAAGTTTTTGTTGGGTTTTCTTCCCCTAGAGGGTTTCCCAGGATAAATGGTGTGTCTCTTGTGAATGTGTATTTCTCAGTGATCTTGTTCTTATGATGCTTTTATCTATTGAAATGCAAAGAACTGTAATAATGGCATAAACATTAAAATGGTATCAGAGCCAACCTGAAGGAAACACAATTTGCAAGAGAAAAACGTCACTGTTGCAGTACCTGCAAATTAGGGTTTTGCAAAAGTCAATCTTTTCAGTTCCCTAACCACCTAGAAAGTTGCACCCTCCCCCAAGGATCAATTTGGCACCTAGAGCGCACCTTTTCAGTGGCTGGATATTCCACAAAGTGAAACCCTAGTTTCACAAAAGTACTAGAAGTACTAGAAAACCAGTACAAGAAGTACCAGAAGTACCAGAGTAATAGAAGTACCAAAAGCACCAGTCCAGAAATCCACAGATCAGATTTGACAGGGTAAAAATTGGATTTTCTCATATCCAAGGACACCAGGCTACTTGCCTCAGCCAAGCGCACCTCCTGGTAAGGTCAAAATTTGATTTTAATCATTTTCAATTTTTGGTCATTTTCGTAGCCTCAAGTACAAGATTTCTACAAGCACAAAGCTTATTGAGAAACTAGAAGGAATAGACAACTTTCATGCCTAGAAGTATAGGATCAATCTGATCCTTGCAGAGAATGACCTAGAAAAATTTATCAAAGAAGAAGTGGAGGAACCTGAAGATGTCGTAGAGAAAGAGAAGCATTAGAAGGACTCAATCAGGGCTCAAAGAATCATTGCAGATTCAATCAAAGACCACCTGATCCCATATGTATCATCCAAGAAAACTCCGAAGGAGATGTTTGACACTCTAATAAAACTATATGAAGGAAAGAACATCAATTGAAAGATGAATCTAAGATCTCAATTGAAGAATACCAAGATGCAGAAAGGAGAAATGATTCAAGAATATTTCTCCCGAATCTCAGAAATTAAAGAATAGTTAAAAGCGATTGGAGACACCATCGACGAAGACAAATTCATAATAACAGCCCTAAATGGTCTCGCAATACCTTGGGATGCTTTCATCCAGTCGGTATGTGG
>ML778255.1:74948-87670 GCA_009831015.1 Picea engelmannii
TCTCCTCCAAATACAGGCCAAACAAAATGAAAAAAGAACAACCAAAAAACCTATGGGAAACCAATGCAGATTATAGAAGATGAGACGAAAATACTACAAGGTTTGGCTGTACCGGTACCATTAGCACAGACCTAACATAAACAATAAACAGAGACTTAACATAAACAATAAATGCATCAGAATCTGCTTTAAATAATTCAAAAAGTCCCTCGAGAGAGCAAGGAAGAATATGAAAAATAAACTTAGTCAATGGGTAGAGATTACTGACCTTAAATGGCGTTGATGGGGTTCATGGCGACCTGTTTCATTGCAGGAGATATTGATGATGAGACACTCTGTAGATCCTTCTCCGATATCATAGGTTTCATCTCCTCCAAATACAGAAGAATCTGAGATCATATGTTAGGTTTCATCTCGAGGAAGCTGATACAGGCCAAACAAAATGAAAAAGGAACAACCAAGAAACCAACGGTAAACCAATGCAGATTATAGAAGATGAGATGAAGGTTTGGCTGTACCGGTACCATTCTGGAAGAGCTTGGGGAACTTTCTTACCTACAAGTCTTGTTGCTCTATCAAAATACCTTATCTGGACGTGTTTCGCCTAATCTGTCTCGCTGTAAATCTCTGGTTCAACTCGATCTTTCAGACAACCAACTAACTGGAAATCTAACAAATTTGTATTCGCACACCTTCCAGTCGAGCTTGGAAATCTAACAAATTTGTATTCACTGGAACTCGGGAGCAACCGTTTCAGTGGCTCCTTTCATCCTTCACTGGGTCTCCTCACTCACCTTCAACGACTATACCCGCACAGAAATTACTTGAGTGGAAGAATTCCAAACGAAATAACTGGATGTAGAGAGCTTGTGGAGCTGAAGCTTGACTTGAATAAATTCTCGGGTACCATTCCAGAGGCAATATCAAAGCTTGAATGGTTGACTTTGCTCAGCCTGTCTGGCAATATGCTCAGTGGTCCTATCCCGGGGAGCCTCAGAAAGTGCATTAGACTCCAGAATCTGGACATTTCTTTCAACAGGCTTACAGGTTCCATTCCCAGATCTGTGGCTAGCTTGAGGGGATTCCAGATAAATTTCAATCTATCTAACAATCTATTAAGTGGTTCAATACCGTATGAGCTGGGAGGGATGAAAATGGTGCAGTTCGTGGATTTGTCAAAGAATAATCTGTCGGGAGCAATCCCCTCTTCTGTTGGCGGATGCATCGGTCTTCAGGGAATAGATTTGTCGTCTGCAGGGTCAGATACCTGTGGCTCTGTCACGTCTGCAGAACTTGGAGCAATTTGTAAATCTGTCAAACAATCACTTACAGGGAGAGATACCCGCGGTATTAGGCGAACTTAAGTTATTAAGAAGTCTGGATTTATCTTCAAATATGCTCGCTGGAAATATACCCGCGGAGTTGGGAAACTTGACAAGCCTCAGAACCCTCAATCTTTCTCACAATGAATTCGAAGGCCCTGTGCATCTTGAGTTCAATTCCTCCAGTTTCGGAGTTCTGCATTCCCATCATCGTCCACGGCGTACCATCACGATTGTGGTTATTTCAGTGATTGTAAGTGCAATAATCTCTTTACTATTTTGCATTGCATTTATTCGTTGTTACTGGGGTCTCAAATGCTTGGCTGTTGGAGGTTGGCTGTCTGAAATGCTTTATAGAAGATGAGATGAAACTATGAGATCAAACGGTCAAATGATTTATATCACAGACATTTAGGTCACATGATTTCAGTCACAGACATTTCAAACGGTCAAATGATTTCGGTCACAGACATTCTAATAATATCAAGTCGGAGGTTGGCTGTCTATCCTCCATTTCAAACGATCAAATGATTTATATCCTCCATTTCAAACGGTCACAGACATTCTAATTCTAACTTCTGTTTTTTATTATCAAATCCACTGCCATCTCCTTGCATCCCCGTCAAAATATTGGCCGGAATATCGTCTGGAATAAATTTCGGGGGAATCCAAGGCTGTTCCGGAATACAATTTTGAGAGGAATCCAGGGCGGTTTTTTTTTTTTTTACTTTTTTTTAATTGTTGATCACGCCATCCGAAGACCGGTCAACTAGTCTTTCTATTTTGGAAAAAGCTTCCTTGGCCCATCTCGCTGCTTCAATTCCAAAACCCTTTTCAACGAATCTAGCATCATGGTAATTCATGATAAAAGGTCGGTAATTTTAACCATTCGTGTTAGTCTATATTTATAACAATATCATTTAAATTATTATACGATTGTGATATTAAATTGTTAAATTTTTTCTGATATAATATTATATTTGCAAAAAAAACTAATATCAAGTAGGAGGTTGGCTGTCTCAAATGCTTTATAAAAGATAAGATGAGGTTGGCTGTCTCAAACGGTTCTAGAATAAATTTCGGGGAATCCAATGCTGCTTATTATCAGAATGATGGCTGGAATACAATTTTGGGAGGAATCCAAGGCGGTTTTATTTTTTTTATTGGGTTGGAAATTACTTTTTTCTTTTATTATTGATCACGCCATCCAAGGACCGGCCAACGAATCCTCAAATTCTGTTTTGCAAAAAGTTTCCTTGGACCACCTAGCTGCTTCAATTCCAAAACCCTTTTCAACTGTACAATGCCAAATCAGCGAATCTGTAGCACCATGATAATTCATTACAAGAGGCTGAAAATTTTGACCATTTGCGTTTCAGAGATGAATTCAAATAAAGCACATAAAAATCTGGTTTTTTATTTTTATTTTTATTTTAAGAACCGATGATGTTCGGCTGGCCTTAGTGTATATATAACAATATTATTTAAATTATTATACAATATGTATATGATTGTGATATTAAATTGATGTTAAATTTTTTATGATATAATATTATATTTGAAAAAAAAATGAAAAATATAAATTTGGAGGTATTAAATTATTATACAATAATGTATATGATTGTGATATTAAATTGATGTTAATTTTTTTCTTATATAATATTATATTTGAAAAAAAATATGAGAAAGTATAAATTTGGAGGTAGAAGGGGAAGGAGTTTATTGAAAGAAATTGTATTAATCTAATCTTCCATCTCAACTACATTTCTCTCTATGGTATAAAATTAACATAATAAACTCAACCAAGAAAACAAGAATTATAAATACACCAATATCTACATGCTATTTCATTTACATTTATGATATTTACAAGTTAGTGTAATTCATTGTGATACCAATTCCAAATAAGGAAGTGATAATCCAACTAATTAAATCAATATGCATGAATCATGGCAGAAACAATTATCATATTGATTGTGAAAATTATGTACTATGACTAACCAACAATTCATGGACATGGTGTGATATGAAAATAGAACAATTAACAAACAAAAAGAGACTCCAAATGAGTTGGTGTAGTATTCTAGTCCTAAATACAAGTTCAAACACCAAAACATTTACCATAATTAAAGTTGTGTGCAAGGGATATGTGCTAAATTAAAGTTGTGTGCAAGGGACATTAATGAAGCTTAAATTTTTAGGGGTGAAGTATTTACGGGTTTTGTGCATAATTTGATAATAATATATTGTTTTTTTAAGGCTTTATGTTAGGAAGGGTTTGAAGATATATGTAGATCTACATTTAGATTTAGATTTTTTTCCATCTTGATACTTATATTTAACCAAGAAACCATAGCTTAAACGATGAAATTCATTAGGTTATATTATCTATCATTTATAAACATGACAATTAAATAAAAATGATTGATGAATGTTTTTTAATTGAATTATAGTGAATAAATTATATTTTGTAAACATGACAATTAAATAAAAATGATTGATGAATGTTTTTTAATTGAATTATAGTGAATAAATTATATTTTGTATTAATGTTTGATTATTTGTATTTTCATTAATCATATTTATAATATTTTAAATCAATCATAAATATTTGTATTTTCATAATAAATGATTATTTTATGTATAATTAAAAAATATTATGGAATTTTGAATTTTGAGACAAAGTTTAGAAGAAAACTAATAAACTTATTTTTTAGGAGGGCTAATCACTCTCATACTCTAATACTCCCTTCTCTTGTACCTTCACATAGACATTATTTTAGAGCCTTTTTACTACCAATCATTAAGTTTGTGAAGATCAACATTGTTATGAATATGCCATATCCATTAATTACTAGGAGCTTTATGCTCAAATAACAAGATGCATTAATTTAAAATCGACATATGCATTAACTAGTACTTTATCTTACACAAAAACATAGGTTCATATAATGCATACTCTCTCTCTCTCTCTCTCTCTCTCTCTCTCTCTCTCTCTCTCTCTCTCTCTATATATATATATATATATCCATTAAGACATCCTTCAATTATTGAAAATTGAGAAAATTACAAAAATATGTGGTTGTTCTACCACTTGGGAAACCAGACCAACCACAAAAGTGTAGTTTGTGTTGTCCCTTGCAATTTGAAAGAACAAGAAATAGTAAATGACATTGTTTGCAAATTAAACTATCGCTATAACTTTTTATAGCTATCCTTAAAACAAGTGTCATATGGGGAAAGAGCCTCCAAATGTCCATGACTGTAAAACCAAAAAAAGAGGGAAGGGCATGTAAAATCAAATATGTGAACCAAAGAATATATATGGGGGAGGCGCCATTGAATGGGTATGCACTTGGTCTTCTCCAGCTTGGGCCATGTTCTTGCTGGCAAGCTTGTCAAGCTTTAGGCCCATGTCCTACAGTTGTCGTTGCATTTCATCTAGCTATAGGAAGATTTCCCGGTGAGCCTCGTTTCTCTCCACAAGAACCTTGCTCATATTGGTCTTAAGAATCTAGTAAATGTCCACAGTTTTGGAATAGAAGCTGGCGCGACCTCGGTAGGTACCATGATTAGGAATCTAGGAACCAATACATTCATCAATAGCTTCATTATCTATAAAATAATGAAGGACCCGAGCATTAGCCTCTGCTAGATCTCGTTTTGTTTGGACTTCCAGAGGAGTATGTGCTTCGTCAAATTTGGCTGCATGAGTAGTAGCAAGTTGATTTTGGAAAGCTAGAGAGCCACCCCTATGAATAAGGGCATGTTGACTATGGCCTCCTCGCAACTTTACAACTATAGGAATAAGACAAGTAGAGACAAAGTGGAGAATAAGAGTGATAGTGAGAGTGATGTGGTACCATAAATGAGCATACTAGGGGTCAGGCGAGAGAGAAGGATGATGAGGATAATGGGGACACAAGGTGAGAATGTTGCAAAAGGGATTAAAGAACCTGAAGGGAGATCCAACTGACCAATGCCAATATGGTGTCGTGCGATGCCATTAAAAGCACTAATTGTCGATGATTCCAGATTTTCATTGCCCAAACAATATGACTGATAGAAGCGTGAGTTGAGGATGATCAAATGTTAGAATATGAAAGATCTATGCTCATTTTACCATTGACAATACCCTTGACAGCACCGAAGCCACCTTCCGAGCACCTTAACCTTGACATAGAATCATTATGGAAGAAAACCCTAGAATAGATAGCCAAACAAAGGGTAGCGCACCTTTACCCAAGGATAGCGCACCAACAAGAGCTGATCAGGTAGCCCAAACCCTAGCCAAGAGATAGTCCAAGCCAAAATGAAATTGTTAGCTGCAACAACTGCACCAATAGATCTCCTCCAAACCCGTGCACAATATTGCAACAACACTGCACAGAACTGGCTCTCTGTAACTGTTGAGATGTGTCAAATGAGAGACTAGTGCCTTGTATTTATAGTGGTTCTGGCAGACTTACTAGGGCCAAATTCTACTTCTGGGTACATGTCTATTCAGTATATTATTATTATTTTTGGTCGACTTCTTCTCTTGGAGGCTAATAACCTAATATAAATTATCTTCTTGAGTCGACAAGTCTTCTAGGGTTATTAGCCAACTGATTAGGATTTCTTCTTGATTTCCAGAGTATTTTATTCTCATCAGGTTCACACATGGAGGTAAATACCTCCCACAACTACCATAATATCAACACTCCCTCCTAGCTAGGGAGGTATTACAGGTAATGGTCTTGAGCAAAAAAACATACCATTCACCCGATAGCATCAACATAGTCGTCTAGACTATCTTATGACTAGATCATGAGCACCATCATCACCATCAGTGTCATTAGCTGCATCATCTCTTGAAGCCGTACTCTATCTGAGTAATCAAACATGGTTCTCACTCCATAGAGTTATACAAAATCCATTCTTCTAATCTAAAAGAGTAAATGCTTTGAACCATTTTCCCTCGGAAAATCTATGTTCATCATTCATGTGGTTGATGATTATCTCCAATAAACTGCTGATAGTCTTTAAGGAAATCAAAACAGAAATAGAACACAATTGTCTCTATCCATAGTAGTACATAACTACAATCCAGTGGTACACTACCACACCAAGTAACACACAAGTACTTGATCAACAACGTATAGTCATGAATAGTGGAACATATCCACCACAATAGTCTACATCTATTGTCATACAGTCTTCATAAAAACCATTTGATAGCAACCTGCACAGAAACAATGTTATGATATAAACTGAATCATCTGGGCCAATTTTTCACTCACAACTATGAGCTCTGAAAGGATATCTTCCCTCAGAGTAGAACAATGATATATCTGGACTATTCTTCTCAAGCAAGGAAGAATAACTGTCCTGTCTTCTGAACTTGGACCATTCCCCACCCTGGGCCATTCTTACTACACTAATCAAAGTGCACCCTGGAGAGAATCTATAACCCTAAGGAATGTTGAGCCTGGAACATTCCTCACCTTAGGCCATTCCTCTTACACTAATCAAAGTGCACCCTAGAGAGAATGTATAAACCCTAAGGAATGCATGTCCCTGATTGTTGAGCCTGGACCATTCCCCACCCTGGGCCATTCTTCCTACACTAATCAAAGTGCACCCTGGAGAGAATGTATAAGTCCTAAGGGATGACTGTCTGGACCATTTCCTCTGTTAACCACAAGAGGAAAAGACTGTCCTACATCAACCTCTAAAACAAACCATTCCTCATGTTAACCACAATGAGAAATCATTGTCTGGGGAGGCAGGCCAATCTTCTTGAGTAACCCGTAAGAAGAGAGATTGCCCTAGACCACTCCCCATGCTAACCACAATGGGAATTCATTGTATATGATACATCAACAATCTAGACCATTTCCCATGTTAACCACAATGGGAAATCGATGTCTGTCATAAATCTCAATCCACTTTCCGAACAGGAAAGCATCTGTCCAAGATGGAATATTTTTTCAATCTTGAAAATGAATGTCTTCAATAATATTTTCAGTGCTCCCTCCCAACCTGGGAGTCATCTCATCCGTTTTCAATAAGGAAGTCATTTCCACGAGCTTCATATTGAATACGTAAACTCTTTCATCTCAGATAGAAGCATTACCAAAATGTTTGCTTATCTGCTCATCTGTGGAGATATGTATTGGAGAACCACTTTCTCCTTTCTGAAAATCATCACGAATAATGTAATTCTTGATTTCAAATGTACTTTGGTTTGGAACACTGTGAAGGCTTTATGTAGCAATGAACAATAGAGTATATCATAGTTGGAAAACTGGAACATATCCATGTGGCCTTTCTTCTGTCATCACGAGATCTGATCTACTAAGTAATCATCTTGAT
This sequence comes from Picea engelmannii, assembly GCA_009831015.1. Lineage (NCBI taxonomy): Eukaryota > Viridiplantae > Streptophyta > Pinopsida > Pinales > Pinaceae > Picea > Picea engelmannii. The sequence goes on from ML778255.1 coordinate 82,628, forward strand.
GTTATAGGAAATATTCACCACACTTTTGTTGTGCACTTGATGTTCTCCACCAAGTTATCTTCTTCTATCTTCATACAAGAGTCTCTTCCTGGTATGCCTCAAAGTCTTGAGATTTCTCTTCATACACTCTTTATTCAATTTATCTGGAGAACATTCTTTGCATTCATCTGATGTAGAACTCCAACTCATGGATGTTGTGGATGATATAATGACTCATGTAGATATAAGTTTGGTTTACTGGAACAAGTAATCATCTTAGTCTTCTCCCTCCATCTGGGAGAACCTCTAGCTTTGGATCTTGCAATGCTTTCATTCATAAGTATTCCATACATTGTTCTTCATCACGACTTTCAGTTCCTTTTCTTGATTTCTTTTAGTGAGTTCATATCAGGCTGGTAATCTTGTGATTCTCGATACAATGATTGTTTGTTCTGGCTTCTCTTTCTTTCTTGGAGTCTTCATGTTTTTCTTTATATTCTTGGGTCCATGGAGTTTCTTATAGATTCCATGCCCTAAAGATTCCATCACAGGATCACGGATGTGGATGAACAACCAGGGATACTTTAAGGCTTCTCTTTGAATAATATGTATTGTCTTTCATGGCTGCAATCATGGATATATACTTCATTATCTTCAATGGATCATAGGATTAGCTCCCTCCTAATCCTTGCTTCATGTATGAGTGCATATAATCGGCTCCCTCCATCTAACAAAGTCCATGCTTCCATTTGCATCCTTATTGTCTTCTTCAATATATAATTGGCTCTCTTGTCTAACAGAGTCTATGCTTCCGTCTTGTTGTCTTCTACAAAACGTCATAAGTCTTTTTCCAATTTCCTCTTGATTGCTGACTTCTTTCTATCTTTTCTTCTTCTAAGTCTCTTTATGATTGATTTGGCTTATCTTGCAATAGCTTCCACATGATTTGTATTTCATCCTTTCATGTGTATTATCTAATGATATCCATTCTTATCTTGTTGTTCTTCCATAGGTATAGTTCTTCTTGGAACACATTATCTTCCAAGAGCTAGATATACAAGATATGTGCAGAGACGTTGCAAACAAGATATGTACAAGAAATAAGAAGAGTTTTGTTACCTTTAGAAGAAGAAGTCTCTTCCATCCTGCTTAGTCTTCTTTGTAGGTTCCTTTTCTTCGGCAATTGATGCTTCATGTTTCTCCTTCCTTTTCTTTAGCTTGGGATAATGAATCTTGTAGTGACCATACTTTCGACAGTTGAAGCATTGTACTTTTGAAATGTCTTTCTCTTGAGTTGGCCTCCTCCTTGAACCAAACTTTCTTTTGTACCTGAAGTTGTTGAATCTTGTTGTGAAGGCTTGATCATCGTACTTCTTTTGGGGTTTCTCTTTTGCACTGATCCTTGATTCTTCTTGAGCATGGCAAGTAAAAAGTTCTTCAAATGTCAGATACTCCTTTATTGTCTTCATGCTTGCAGCAAATGCATCCCACATCTTGGGAAGACCATCGAGTACTATGTTTACCAACTCCTTCTTTGAGATGATCTCTTCAATAGCTTGTAGTTGATCTCTTAACTGAGAGATTCTCACAAAGTATGATGTTATTCTATCGTCATCATTCATCTTCATGTCATGTTGCTCATTCTTCAGACTCATTACTTGTCCAATGTTTTTGACTGAGAAGAGATTTGTTAGGGAATTGTACATTTTCTTCGATGAGTCAAGATGGGATATGTAGGGTATCAAGTGGTATTTTATAGATTCCACTATGATACTCATAGCACTGATATCACTGTCTTTGAAATTTTCCATAGCTGCAACGTTTTGCGGTTCCTTCGCTTTTCCTTCTTCAAACTCTGGCTTCACGATCTTTCCTTTCACGATATCCAACACTTTATTCTTGGCAAGGATGAGGTCAATCCTTATCTTCCATGCTCTAAAGTTAGAGGCTCCATCTAACTTGTTCTCTAACTTCATAGATTAAGTCATTGCTGCTTGACTTGGTCAACCCTAGATTTGACCAGAAATTCAAACTTCACGTCTTGGCTTTCTGAGAGTATCAGGAGATGCACTAGGCTAGAGCACACTGATCTATCTAGAGATTAGGTCAATCCATTCACTTAGGGTTCCTCAACAAGAGGATTATGGTTTCTTCAACTGCTTCTTCTAGTAACCCTAGCGACAATGTCTTGGAATCAGCTTCTGCTAGTAACCCTAGTAGTAGTTCCTCAACGAGCTCAATATACTAGCAGCTATGTTTCCTTCCAGTGTTTAGACTAAATGAAGGAGGTGTGGGCCCATAACCTGCTAGAATATGAAAGATGTGTGCTTGTTTTACCATTGACAATACCCTTGTCACCCAACCATAGGCGAAAGCCACCCTCTGAGCACCTTAACCTTGATAGAAAATCATTCTGGAAGCAAACCATAGGCTAGATAGCCAAACAAAGGGTAGTGTGCCTTTCCCCAAGGATAGGGCACCAACAAGAGTTGATCAGATAGTCCAAACCCTAGCCAAGAGATAGTGCAAACCAATAAGAGATATCCCATTGGAAAGATCTATCCGAGGACTACAACTGTTGCACAAAATTTCATGATGAAATTTTGCGACACAACATACCCCAAAAAACATTGTTTAGGGCCTCAAAATGGCTCTGGAAGTTCAGGACCCTAAAAACTGCTAAAAATAGTAAATTATCAAAATTGCTAGAAAGTTGTTTTGTGCTAGCTGGAAAAGGTGGGTGTCCACCGATATGGACTTGGATCAATCCTCCATCCTTAGGAAGCAATGGTCTCCATTGCATTGAGTTCCCCCATCAAATGAGTAAATTTATGCTGAATTTAGCCCCAGGTGAGCCACTTGCCTTGGTGCAGGAGTTGCCCTGCTTTGGCGAATCGATAAAGATGGATCCTTTTTTGTCAAGTGCCCTTGATCTGTGTATCCACAATATGATCATTGGATGCCTATTGTATGAATTCGGGGTTGAGCTCTGCTGGTGTCAGTTGTTCTGCTACGTCTTAGGTGTCCAATAATGGTGGGAAATAAGGTCGAAGGAGGTCCACGTTGAACACTAGGTCCAGGCCAAGGAAAGGAGGAATGTTGACCACAAAATCATTATCCCCCACAGACTTGGTGATGGTGTGCGACCCATAAAAGGGTGGTAAAAGCTTTTGATGGGGTCCTGTAAGACGTTCTTTCTGCAAGTGCAACCAAACTTTGTCGCCCACCTGAAACTTATGTGGAACCCGATGTTGATCATGGCATTGCTTGTACTTGTCATTGGACTTCTGTAGGATATCCTGAACCTGTTGGTAGATGTGTTGGATCCTCTCAATGAACCGAGTGGCTTTGTTAGCCTCAGTTGGAGTAGGAGGGGAGTCGGTCGAGGTGACCGCAAGAAGAAGTGCAACATATATGGGACACAATGGTTGGAATCCCAACCCCACCTGAAAGGGGCTGTGACTAGTTGCGCTATGCAGGGCTCAATTGTAGCTATGTTCGACATAGAGAAGACTCTCATCCCATGTGCGAGGGTGCTTGGAATTATACATGCACAAGATATGCATGATCATTCGATTGATGACCCCGGTTTGGCCATCTATTTGGGGGTGGAAGGTCGTGGATTTAGTGAGCTTGGTGTTCAATAGTGACCAGAGGCTCGACTAGAATGTGTTGAGAAATCGACTGTCCTTATCTGAGACAATGGTTTGTGGGATTCCAAAATGTACCTAGACTTGTTCAAAGAAGAGCTTGGTAGTGGCTTCTGCTGTGATGCTCTTCTTGCAAGAAACCAAAATCGTCATCTTAGAAAAGTGATTGATAACCACAAAAACATAGTCATTTCCCCGCTTGGTGGACGAGAGGCCCCACATGTAGTCCATTCAGGTGGATTCCCATGGTCCGACAGGAGTAGGAAGAGGGGTGTACATGCCCTGTTTCTTAGTGGTTGGTTTGGAAATAGCACAGGTAGTGCAAGACCTGATATACTCGCTAACCTCTTGTCAAAGTTTCGTCCAGTAGAAATTTATTTGTAGCATCTCCACTGTCGTTTCAACGTTGAAGTGTCCTACCACCCGGCTGTAGTGGGATTTTCAGATCAACTTCCCTTTCTCACTTGAGGGAACACATATATGGCCCAGACGACACAATAACCCATCCTGAAGATGGAAATTATCGACAACTGCCTTTGCACCCAACATTTGGTAGGTGGTGGCGAAGTCTGGGTCTGTCTCATAGAGTTGGGGCCATCCAAAGGTCTCATGGCCGTAGGAGTCTAGCAACGTGGTGAGTGTCGTGACTGGTGGTCTGCTGAGGCAATCAACGACGCGGTTGGTGCTTCCTATTTTATACTTGATGTTGAGGTGGAATTGCTGCAAGTATGTGGACCACTTTTGATGGCGATCATTCTGCAATTTTCCTTATGTCTACATGAACTGTAGTGGCTTATGATCAGTGTGTATGACTATCTCTCTCCCAAGAATGTAATGTCTCCACTGGCGGCAGGCTTGCACAATGGAGTACATTTCTTTATCATAACTAGGGTACTTACGGACAACATCTGATAGTGTCACACTATGATAGGCCACGGGGTGGTTGTGATGCATGAGAATGGAACCCATAGCATAGTCTGAAGCATTAGTCTCAATCTCAAAGGGTTGTTGCAGATCTAGTAGTGAAAGTACTGGGGCTGAGCACAAGCACTGCTTCAAATCATTGAATGCTTGTTGTTGGGGCCGACCCCGCGCAAATTTCTTCTTACCACCACCCCTGGTTATTTGGCTGAGGGCCCATGCAATATGGGAGAATCCCAACACAAACTTGTGGTAGAAATTAGCAAGGCCCAAGAAGCTTCGAATCTCAGTGGGTGTGGTTGGGGCTAGCCAATCATGGATGACTTGAATCTTGGTTGGACCTCTCTCTCTCTCTCCTGCTCTCTCTCTTTCTCTCCCTTCTCTCTCCCTCTCTCTCCCTCCCTCTCTCTCCCTGAACTGCACCCCCCCTCTCCCTCTCCCTCTCCCCATCCCCATCCCCTCGTTCTCTCTCTTTCTCTCTCTCCCCCTATTC
>ML778255.1:99176-121532 GCA_009831015.1 Picea engelmannii
CATATTGATGTTTAGTATCACTTTGTGAGAGACATGGTTGAGGAAAAGAAGGTGTTGTTGGAAAAGGTTGACACTTTGAAGAATGCTGCAGATTCATTGACAAAGTCTATGAGCATAGAAAATTTTTCCCGGTGTAGAGTAACAATGGGCATTGTTGCCCTAAATTGTTGACTATATAATCCCCTAGACCCCTGGATGCAAAGAAAACAACAAGTGGGAGAATGATGGGTATGTGTTATATTCTTTACATGTGGGTGTGTGTGGGTGCATCAGATACGACAACTGCGTCTGGGGATTTTTCTATTTTTAGCGGATTTGTAAATTAATCCCGGATTAAGGGATTAGGGTTTTGGTATCTACAGAATACCTAAAAACATTGTATATATTGTATGGCGAATGGTGAAATTTGACATAATGAAAATAAGAAAGGTTTTCCCAGTTGAGGGTTTCCAGTAAAAATCTCTGTGTACTCTGTGTATGAGCCATTGATTAATTTTTGTATTGCTTAAGAATCTGTATGCATTTCTTTACTTCGCAGGTTTAAAACTTACACACTGGTGATTTCTTATATGATTCTCGGTTCAATGGAAATGTCAATTTTGATGATGGGGGAGATGCTGGCCATGTTTCCTTCTTCAAAAGAATCTACAGCAGGGATAGGTTTGATGAACCAGTCTATATGACCCGAAGGAATAAAATCCTTGGTTTCGATTGCTCACATGGAGGCTTGGATAGAAGGGTGGGAGGCCTCTTGTGAAAGGAAAAGTTCTTGATGATGGAGTTCATTCCATTGGAAATCGGGGGTAGTGAGTTCGTCTAGGATATCTTCATCACAGTGAAAAATGCTAGAATATAGGGGATGCTAGGAGGCGACTGGGGGATTTGTCAATGGTAGTTGTTATTATCCTCAAGTGGTGAGGATGAAGATGAGATATTGTGTGCAGGGTGTGAGGGACCGCTGGACATAAATTAAATTTCTTGATATTTTGGAGTGTACCTCGTTTGCTTGGGGACTAACGCTAAAATATATCGAATATCAGTAATGTGAGCCTTAATAGAGAGTGGATGATAGGGCTCTGATCGAGATGTTTGGCGTACTGTTGCTAAAATTTGCATAAATTGAGGTAGAGATGGGTAATGAATCAGTATATTTAATACCATAATCAATTGTGCCTTTGAGATACCTGCGTACCCCTTTCGTTTCATTTTAATGGATTTCTACTAGTTTTTCCATAAACTTACTTAACACACTAACAAAATATGCTATGTTAGGTTTGGTTGTAGTGATATAATTCAACCTTCCCACCATTTGTCTATACATTGTACCATTTACCTCCTTGAACCATCATCACAATAAAGTTTCATGTTCTGTTGCATTGGAACAAAAGAAACTTTACAATGATCCATCTTAAATTTGTTAAGTATTGTTAAAATAATGTATCTGCGAAGAGTATTCTTATTATTATTATTATTATTATTTTGTTATTAGGATTAATCCCCATTGTGGATTAATCATGTCGGTAATTGTATTAGGACCAAATTCCCTTTTGCGGATTGGTCATCGGAAAATTGTAATAGGCAGAATAAGAAGTCGGCCCCAACAGTTATTATTGAGATCCAGAATTAAATTAAAGGTGGGTTTACCCACCCAGAGTGAGAGGTTAGCCCTGCCAGTGAAACCCTTTCACATGTGCCATTCTTGTATATATAGCGAGGCTAGCACCTCACTTTATCACACAACTCACTTGCTCATTTTCTTATGAGGCAAGCTACAATTACTAGTAGGAGAGAGGATAAGAAGAGTGGCACATCTTTTGGGGAGGACTATCTGTATTGGTTTGAGTTATCTCTTGAACATTGTACTAGAAATTTATGATAAGGAAGTTTTTGCTGGGTTTTCTTCCTCTAGAGGGTTTCCTAAGATAAATGTTGTTTCTCTTGTGAATGTGTATTTCTCAGTGATCTTGTTCTTATGATGCTCTTATCTATTGAAATGAAAATAACTATAATAATGGCATAAACAATAACATGGTATCAGAGCCAACCTGAAGGAAACACAATTTGCAAGAGAAAAACGTCACTGTTGGAGTACCTACAAATTAGGGTTTTGCAAAAGTCAATCTTTTCAGCTCCCTAACCACCTAGAAAGTTGCACCCTCCCCCAAGGATCAATTTCGCACCTAGAGCATAGCTTTTCAGTGGTTGGATCTTCTGCAAAGTGAAACCCTAGTTTCAAAAAAGTACCAGAAGTACCAGAAAACCAGTAAAAGTACCAGAAGTACCAGAGTACCAGAAGTACTAGAAGCATGAGTCCAAAAATTTGCAGATCGGATTTGATGGGGTAAAAATTGGATTTTCTTAAATCCAAGGACATCGGGCTACTCGCCTCAGCCAAGCGCACCTCCTCGTAAGGTGAAAATTTGATTTTAAGCATTTTCAATTTTTGGTCATTTTCGTAGCCTCAAGTACAAAATGTCTAGAAGCACAAAGCTTGTTGAGAAACTAGAAGGCATAGACAAATTTCGTGCCAAGAAGTATAGGATCGGTCTTATCCTTGCAGAGAATGACCTAGCAAAATTTATCAAAGAAGAAGTGGAGGAACCTGAAGATGCCGTAAAGAAAGTGAAGCATCGGAAGGACTCAATCAGGGCTCATTGCAGATTCAATCAAAGACCACCTGATCCCGTATGTATCGTCTAAGAAAACTCTGAAGGAGATGTTTGATGCTCTAAGAAAACTATATGAAGGAAAGAACATCAATTGAAAGATGAATCTAAGATCTCAATTGAAGAATACCAAGATGCAGAAAGGAGAAATGATTCAAGAATATTTCTCCCGAATATCAGAAATTAAAGAATAGTTAAAAGCGATTGGAGACACCATCCACGAAGAAAAATTCGTAATAACATCCCTAAATGGTCTCGCAAGACCTTGGGATGCTTTCATCCAGTCGATATGTGGCAGAAAGGAGAAACTACAATTTAAGAGTTTATGGGAAGAATGCATCCAAGAAGAGACAAGGGTAGCCAATCGTGAAGCACTACTAGCAAGGGATGATGATCAATCCCTAGCTACTCATACAAATGAGGAAGGAATAAACCCTACTTCAAAAGGGAATCTCATAGAGAGCTACAACCACCAAACAAATTCAACAACCAAGAATCTCATCCAAGAAATTTTCAGAAGAAAGGACAACGCAAGGGATGAGATCTCTCATCTATACAATGCTATCATTGTGATAAGATGGGACACAAGGTGAATAATTTTCCAGTAAGAAGAGAAGAATACAAGAGGAATCACAAAAGGCAACATGCTCACATAGCCGAAGATGAAGAACCACCTATGAAGATGATTAAGGACCATGTCTTGATCTCAACTCTCTTAGGATCCGTATCACCTGGAGAGGACACATGACTCATTGATAGCGGTGCATCAAAACATATGACGGATAAGAAAAATACTCTCTTTTGTATTTCAGAAAAGAAGTTTTCTCAGAAAGTAACTCTTGGAGATGATTATCAATATCCCATCAAGGGAATAGGAGAATCAAACTACAAGCTAGATTCAGAAAACTCAATAACAATGAAGGACATACTCTATGTTCCTGGCTTAAAGAAGAACTTACTCTCCATATTAGCCTTAGACAAGAAAGGCTATAGAGTCACCTTCATAGATGGAGAAGTTCTTATGTGGGCTAAAGGAGAAACCTTAAATGAAGCTATCATCATCGGAAGTGAATAAAATGGATTATATAAGCTGAAGGGTCACCCAGAAACTGCCATGACCCATGCCATTGAAAACTCATGTGAACTTTGGCATAGAATATTGGCCCACATCAACTACAAGGCGCTACCATACATATGCAAAGTTGTCACAGGTTTACCAGAACTCAAAGTTGATCAAGAAGGCATATGTAATGGATGTGTGCAAGGGAAGAACATCAAGAACCCTTTTCCAAAGAGGGACATCAAAGCAGAAGGAATATTGAAATTCATTCATTCAGACGTGTGTGGCCCAATGGCATCATCCTCCATTAGCGGATATGTATACTATGTATCATTTATTGATGACTATTCTCGTAAGACCTAGATATATTTCTTAAAATCTAAAGATGAAGTATTCAGTAAATTCAAGGAATTCAAATCTTTGATAGAGAATCTTTCCAAAAGAAAGATTAAGATACTCAAGTCAGATAATGGAGGAGAATATACCTCAAAGGAGTTTGTAAACTTCTGCAGAGATGTTGGGATTAAGAGGGAACTTACTACTCCCTATAATCCCCAACTAAATGGTGTAGCTGAAAGGAAGAACAGAACAATTATGGACGCTGTAAAGACCATGATTCACGATCAAGATCTTCCTATGTGCTTATGGGTAGAAGCAGCAATGGCAGTTGTTTATGTGCAGAACTAATTATCCCATAGTGCACATGGGTTCAAGACCCTTGAAGAGATGTTTACCAGAAATAAGCCAAAGGTAAGCCATCTCAAAATATTTGGTTGTCCAGTGTTTATTCATATAACGAAAGAGAAAAGAAACAAGCTAGAACCCTCCAGAAAGAAGGGAATATTTGTGGGATACTTTGAGGTATCCAAGGCCTTCAAAATCTACATACCTGGTCACCTCCATATTGAGATCAGCAGGGACGTGACCTTTGATGAAGAAGCAGCACTTAAGAAATCAAGAAGATGCCATCTTGAAGAAATGTATGAAGAGGAACCTGTAAATCCCAGGACTACAAAATCCATGAGGGAAGTTCCTACAGCTGCAGAACCTGTAAGGGAATTCGTAACTTCCCCTGATGAGGAGACTCTTGAATATCATGATATAACAAAAGTTCAAGAACCTCCTCAAATGACCTTCTCCCATAAAAGGAAGCCTTCTTGGGCAAGAGAGCTTAGTCAAGATGGAGAGAAGTATGGTGTTCCAGAAGGAAGCACGAGACAGGTGAAAAGACCAAAGCCATTCTTCAGTTACACGGCTTTGATGTGCAATCTACTTGATGAAGAACCTACATGCTTTGAAGAGGCCATTCAAAAGCAGGAATGGGAAGATGCCATGATAGAGGAATACCAATCCATAATAAAGAATGGTGTATGGAAAATAGTTCCCAGACCAAAAATTAAGGATGTGGTATCATCAAAATGGATATTCAAAATAAAACATGTTGTTGATGGAAGTATTGAGAAATATAAAGCAAGATTTGTCACTCGTGGCCTTTCCCAGAAGGAAGGCATTGAATATGAAGAGACATTCACTCCTGTGGCCAGATACACTTTGATCAGAACCATTATAGCTCTTGCTACCAAGATGAAATGGAAGCTGGACCAGATGGACATGAAGAGAACTTTCCTGAATGGTGTTATCGAAGAGGAAGTGTATATAGAGAAACCCCAAGGATTTGAGGTTGAAGACAAGAAGTCTCATGTCTGCCAATTGAAGAAAGCTATATACGGATTGAAGCAATCTCTCGGAGCTTGGTATGGCCATATAGACAGTTTATTGACGAGCTTAGGCTTTACCAAGAGTAAAGCAGACTCAAATCTCTACTTCAAAATTATGGATAATGAACCAGTAATCTTACTACTGTATGTGGATGACTTATTCTTAACTAGAGAAGAAAATCTCATCGTTGAATGTAAACAAAGACTTGCCTCAGAATTTGAAATGAAAGACCTTGGTCTAATGCATTACTTAGGCCTTGAGGTATGGCAGAGTCCAGAAAGAATCTTCCTTAACCAAGGGAAGTACACGGTCAAAATTTTAAAGAGATTTGACATGCTAGAATGCAAGTCCATGAATACACCCATGGAAGCGAGGCTGAAGCTGTTGGTCGATACTTCGTCAGAATTGATAGATGCCACACTGTATAGATAGATTATTGGATTGCTGATGTACCTGATGAACACCAGACCAGACATCTGTTTTACAGTGAACACCTTGAGTCAGTTTCTGGTAGAGCCCAGACGTGTTCACCTAGTGGCTGCAAAACATGTGATGAGGTACCTTAAAGGTACAATGGATTATGGTCTCAGCTATGATGGAGATCATGACTTCACATTGAGTGGATATACTGATGCAGATTGGGCAAGAAGCATTGCAGATAGAAAAAGCACTTCCGGATGCTATTTATGTTTGGGATCAACCATGATCTTGTGGCACAGTAGAAAGCAATCCAATATTGCTCTCAGCACAGCAGAAGCAGAGTACATTGCCACATGTTCTACTAGCTGCGAAGCTATATGGCTTCGAAGTTGCTAACTGGCCTATTTGACTTGGAGATCAGAGCAATCGTGAGTCTATGTGACAACCAGAGCTGCATAAAGATGACAGAGAATCTTGTATTCCATGACAGGTCAAAGCACATAGAGATCCGCTATCATTTCATCCACAACATGGTACAGAGAGGAGCCTTGAAGCTCCAATACATTAGCACGGATGAACAGGTTGCTGACATGTTGACCAAACCTCTATCTCGTGTAAAGTTTGAACACTTTCGAGATAAGTTTGGTATAGTCCAAAAGGACCCTCCATGAAAGGGGGAGTATATATATTTATTCCTTGCTTCTGACCTCGTTGTTAGACATAAAGCAAGATGAGTCATTGCTTCTGACCTCGATGTTAGACATAAATCATGATACTGTGTGTTCCTTGCTTCTGACCTCACTGTTAGATGTAAAGCAATATGAGTCATCACTTTTGACCTCGCTATTAGACGTAAAGCATGACGCTATGTGTTCCTTGCTTCTGACCTCACTGTTAGACATAAAGCAAGATGAGTCATTGCTTCTGACCTCGCTGTTAGATGTAATGCATGACGCTATGTGTTCCTTTCTTTTGGCCTTGCTATTAGACATAAAGCAAGATGATTCCTTGCTTCTGACCTAGTTGTTAGACATAAAGAAAGATGATTCCTCACTTCTGACCTCATTGTTAGACATAAAGCGAGATGTTGATGTGTTCTCTACTTCTAACCTCGTTGTTAGACATAAAGCAAGATGATTCCTCGCTTCTGACCTAGTTGTTAGATGTAAAGTGAGATGATGATGTGTTCCTTGCTTATGACCTAGTTGTTAGACATAAAGCAAGATGATTCCTTTCTTTTAACCTCGTTGTTAGACGTAAAGCAAGATGTGACTGACACTAAGCTACCAGCTTAACCGCTGTGACATTGAGCCAGTGTAGTACTGTGATGTGCCATCCTAGTGCTATGATGAGGTATCATTTTTACTGATACATTTTGATGCAGATGATGATGCCATTATTTCGAGAATGATGATGCTGCTGATGAAGAAAACTTTCGATGACTTGTAAATATGCTAGCCAATGTTTCAAGATGATATTGACGATATTGTCCTCCTGATGCCACAGATGATGCAGACATCTCTCGCCTAATGCTGTTGAAGAAGACCCTTCTTGTTAAGGGGGAGTGTTAAAATAATGTAACTGTGAAGAGTATTCTTATTATTATTGTTATTTTATTATTAGGATTAATCCCCATTATGGATTAATCATGTCGGTAATTGTATTAGGACCAAATCCCCTTTTTGCGGATTGGTCATCGGACAATTGTAATAGGAAGAATAAGAAGTCGGCCCCAGCAGTTATTATTGAGACCCAGAACTAAATTAAAGGTGGGTTTACCCACCCAGAGTGAGAGGTCGACCCTGCCAGTGAAACCCTTTCACACGTGCCAGTCTTGTATATATAGGGAGGCTAGCGCCTCACTTTATCACACAACTCACTTGCTCATTTTCTTATGAGGAAAGTTGCAATTACCAGTTGGAGAGAGGAGAAGAAGAGTGGCACATCTTTTGGGGAGGACTATCTGTATTGGTTTGAGTTATCTCTTGAACATTGTACTAGCAATTTATGATAAGGAAGTTTTTGTTGGGTTTACTTCCCCTAGAGGGTTTCCCAGGATAAATGTTGTGTCTCTTGTGAATGTGTATTTCTCAGTGATCTTGTTCTTATGATGCTCTTATCTATTGAAATGCAAATAACTATAATAATGGCATAAACATTAACAAGTATCTCTCTGACATATTTACCTTGAGACACAAAGTTTTGACCAACATTTCCCCAAAATTCAAGACCTAGGTAGTATTCTAACTCACCAATATCTTTCATTTCAAAAACCCGCAACATCTACTTCTTAATTCCACTAATCTATTTTTCTAAATTTTTTGTAATAATTAAATCATCAACATATAAGGAAATCAATACAACATAGCCATTTTCATAAAACTTGGTACACATATTTGGATCAATTTTTCTCCTCATAAAACCCTATTGAAGAAAGAAGGAATCTATCTTATCATACCCTAACCTAGGTGCATGTTTCAGCCCATACAATGATTTCTTTAATTTACACACTAAATGTTCTTGATCACTTTTCACAAACCCCTCTGGTTGAGTAAGGTAAACCTCCTCCTTTAACTCACCATTCAGAAAATCATATTTTACATCTAATTGGTGGAGCTTCCAATGGTGCTTCCTAGATAATGCAATTAACAATCTTATAGTATTTAATTTATCTACTGGTGCAAAAGTTTATGCATAGTCAATACCCTCTTTCTAAGAGTACCCTTTTTCCACCAATCTAGCTTTGTATTTGTGTATACTACCATTTTCTTTAAATTTAGGTTTGTATATCCATGTACATCCAATAGGCTTTTTATCTTTAGGAAATTCAGTCAATTCCTAAGTTATGTTTTTCATTATAGAGTCATATTCTTCCTCAACTACTTTTCTCCACTCTTCATGTTCATTAGCTTCATTAAAACTCATGGGTTCTATAGCATTTGAAATAGTACTCATCAGGGCATAATCTTTATACCTTTCAGGTAGACTAACATGTCGTGAGGATCTTCTCAATTGATTGTCTTCTTCCCCACTTTGTCAAGATCATTATTCACCTCTTGGTGAGTTCTGAGTGTTGTATGTATCCATGTCATTGGATCATTTTTTATGTTGTATTTGCTATTGTTGTTTTTGTTGATGCTACTTCTCTTCTTTGACCTCTTCATCTTCAATAAGTACATGCCATCCTTCATGATTGTTTTCTTCATTATTTCCTTCTACCTCCTCATGGAAAATTACATCTCTACTCACAAACACTTTGTGAGTAGATGGATCAAACAATTCATATGCTTTAAATTCTTAAAAATACTCTATGAAAATACATTTGATGGCTTTAGCATCAACCTTCTTCCAATTCTCCTTTGGAATATGTGCAAAATCCTTACACCCAAATACCCTCAAATTATGAAATATAGATTTAGAATCATACAAGGCTTCGAAAGGAGTTTTATGATCAACATACCTTGTTGTAATTCTATTCTTTAAATAAAAAATAGTACCAATGGCCTCAACCCAAAAAAAAATTGAGAGACTATTACCTTTCATCATACTTCGTGCACAGTCCACTAGAGTTTTGTTTTTCCTTTTTGCAGCTTCATTCTATTGTGGAGTGTGAGGTGTTGTAAATTGTTGTACTATCCCATGATATTTGCAATACTTGATGAATTTCCCCAATATATACTCTCCCCCTTGATCTGAACAAAGGATTTTTATGGTCTTTCATGAATGCTTCTCCACAATGTTTCTAAATTCCTTAAAGTATTAAAAAACTTCACACTTTTCCTAAAGAAATAAACCCATGTGTGTCTTGTGCAATCGTCAATAAATATAAGAAAATAATAAGAACCTCCTAAGGACCTTGTTTGTAATTGTGGACACAAAGATCATATTTTTATTTATCCCCGGTACATACACAACATTGTGAATGTGTCTGATAGTACCATTCGACAATGTTACTGAAATATCTCCATATCCCTTGATTTGATAAGAAGGATCACCTCCAAGATAAATATGGCCACCATTATGTGTTTCTTTGAAATTTGTTAACCACTTCTTATTGTATGTCATGTGAATTGAGGCTCCAGAGTCCACAAACCATGCATCGTCATTATCAGTTTCCGCAGACAATACAACATTACACACAAACAGTCTAAGATCCTTTTAATCAAAATTTGGTGTTTCATCAATATCATTATTAGCAATAAACAATCTGAGATCAGGATTGGAGTTTTCCCCTACAAAGTGACCTGAATGTTTTCTAGGTTTATACCCAGATTTATCACTTTTATTCTTTTGACATTCTCTAATAAGATGCCTAGTCTTACCACAATAAAAACACTTAGGATCATTTCTGTTAGATGGCATACCTTGATTCGACTTTGGAGATGAATTTCTCTTAAATGGACTTCCCCCTCTGCCTCCTTCTCCTAGTTTCCCTGTAGGGGATCTCTTCTCTGTCCATAGTGCTACGTGTTAATTCAGAGGCCTCAAATTTATGCGCCTCTCTTCTTATTGCAACAACTTACCTGTCAATTCCTCAAAGGTAAGAGATTTCTCTCTTGCTGCAAGGCTTGTTATAAACATCTGATAGTCCTCTAACATTCTATTTAAGGTAATTATGACAAGATCAGTGCTTGACATTGTTTCTCCTATATCTACCAACTTGTCTTTCGTGTATTTAATTCACCCAAGAAAAGTACTCACAAACTCATTTACCTCCATTTTATTACTTAGCAATTTACTCTTCAAAAAAAAGAATATGATTTGTATTATTAGTCTGATACAGATCTTTATGTGATTTCGAGGTTTCATTAGAAGTCTTAGCATCTCTAATGTGAGGAATTATACTATCTTTCAAATACATTCTTAATAATACCATGGTTCTGTTCTCCCACTTACCCCAATCTTGGATTTCTTTCGTTGTCGAACCTTCAACCGTATTGGGTCGCACTTCATATCCTTTTGCAACCGTCCACACATGATAACCTTCCATCAAGGTATGCATCCTAAAATTCCAATTGATGAAATTCGAGCCATCTAACTTATTGGCTTCATTGAGATATGTTTCTGCAAGTGGATTCGACATCCGTGCCACTATCTGCTCCTCCAGTCAGTCAATAGACTCAGCTAACTGCATAGTGTATACCACCAAGTTCGATTTCAACCAGAGCAAAAGGATCTTGTGAATCACTAGGAAATGAGAAATGTCCCAGCGCAGTTCCCAATGCCCTGCAAATGAGCTAAAATAATGAAAAAATCGAGTGACCGGTGTCACCCAAATCAACGCACCCCTCTCTCTTCGGTGGCTACGCTGATCAACACACTCCTCTCTCTGGACAGATGTGTTGCAACACCCTTTCTCCTCCCAGCAGGTGCATTGGTCAGCACATTGTCTCCTTCCAAATAGGTACATTGATCTTCCACCTTCTCCCTCTCTGCAATGGCACTGCGGCACAACTCCCGACACTTTCCTCTTGTGTTGGGCGGTCTGCCTCTGTTAGCTACAAATTTTGTGGATCCACTGATCTTCCTAAGCTCTGATACGAACTTAGAAAATGGAAAGACAAATGAGAATGAATGAAACCCACTACCCACAAGTGAGGCAACACCTAGAGGCGCCGAAAGAAACGCCACTCAATTCATTGATTAAAACAATCAAGAGTACATGAATATATATGATTACATTCATTTTAGTGAGGTAAAACAAAGTACTATAAAATAGGATCTAAATCCTAAATAAACACTAGATGAAAATCTACGTAACTAATAAGTTCTCCATTATTTCTAAGTGGAACATATGTCCCAGTGAAGAACACATAATAGTTTGAACGTGAACATGGACAACCTGCATTAAGTTTGATGTATGGTGTCATACCCTCATTGGAAACTCGGACGACGGTGAGACGGAGCAGGCACAGGAAACACAAAAGCAAGCGAAGGAGAGAATGGGTCGCATAGGTTTTCAAGAGTTAGAGCCATCACATCTTCGGTGGTCTGGAAGGGACGGAAACACAAGCTAAGGTAAATTTTTAAACTTTTATTTTAAACCAGCACCTACAGATATAAGAAGGAAAATGGTCATGTCAAGATCTTATGACGTTTTTTTACCAATAAAATGTGAAATAAATTATTTTTTAATCTATCTAAAAAAATTTAGTATTTTTCAATTTCTAATATTGAATATTATAAAAAAATTGTTAAATATTATAAAAAAATATAAATTTAAACAGTCAAAATGTTTTTTATTCCCAACGGATTACAATTCAAAATGTTTTTGATTCCTAATGGATTACAATATACCCTGTCTAGGCAGGTATAATAAAAATAAGATTCAGCATGGAACATTTACACATCTAATCAAACGAACCAAGCAGGTCGTTGTCTAGGCCAACTATATTTGCAAAGAAGGTAGCTGTAAAGGCTATTATAAAGATTCTTTCTCAGAAGAGCAGTTGTATTTGTGAAGCAAGTTGATGTGGCGCTTTGTTTATAACCGTTGCATGAAAAAGCTAATATCAACTGCTCCATTCCGCCTGAGAAAAGCATAATGGATAATGATGGTATCTTCTGTCAGAAACAACATGTCAGAAAAATCAACGATTATAAATTGCATGTAAACGCTATTATAAATTGCTCCATTCCGATTCCGTATTTGCGAAGCAGGTTGCTGTGGCGCTATGTTTATGACCGTTGCATGTAAAAGCTAATAGAAACTCCTCCATTCCGTTTGGGAAAAGCATCATGGGACGCTATGTTTATGACCGTTGCATGTAAACGCTAATATAAATTGTTCCATTCCGTCTAAGAAAACCATCATGGATAATGATGGTATCTTTGCCTAAGCACTCACTCTTTTGTTAGAAACAACATGTCAGAAAACGATAAGATTCAGAAAAAACTCTTTTGTCAGAAAAAGCAAGCTAGAAAAATCAAAGATTGGATTAGAAACATGATCCAATGGTGTTTATTGGTGTTTATATCATCTTCCCATATTTTTATCTAACGCCTAGAAAAATTGCAATCCAAGGGATTACGTACACTTTGAATTCCATGTTCTGGTCCCTCCTTCCCCATGTTCTTCGTTATAGTGCGTTCTTCTTTCCACCGTTATTTTATTCATGATTTTTTTCATGAGTTAGTTTATTTGTTTATTATTGGTTATCATTTTTACATGCTTAGTTATGATATTTCTTAATTTTTTCATATTTTTTTTGAAAAACCATACCGGATGTTCATGTTTTATGTTTTCTTACCACGCATGTGTCCGACAAGATATATATATAGTACACTACCTTCAAAATCTTAGCGAGATGTAATATATATTGGCCTACATAAGGCTGAGCAAGGGAGTAGCCCACCATCTAGGTTTTACGTTGGCTTACTATCGATCAGGATGAGGTGCCAATGATCCTCCACTTCGGTAAGACAATCTCATCCCCATACGACCTTCCTCCAGAAAAACATCAGCAGTAAAAGAAGGAAACCAGCAGTGGGAAAGAACAAGGAGTAGCCTGGGTGTTCAATAGAAAGAAAGCATACCAGGTAGAGTTTCTATCTTTTTTGTAATGGGTGGAAAGCCTCCCTCACAAAAGCATTGGATTATTATGTATTATTATTAATATGTATGACAATGTATAAGAGTGTTTGTGGTTTATAATTTTTAGTTATCCTCAAGCAAAATTAAAAAAAATAAAAATACCAGTAGTGGGAAAGAACAAGGAGTAGCCCAGGTGTTCAATAGAAAGAAAGCAAACCACGCAAAGTTTCTATCTTTTTTGTAATGGGTGGAAAGCCTCCCTCACAAAAGCATTGGATTAATATGTATGACAATGTATAAGAGTGGTTGTGGTTTTTAATTTTACCTTCTCCTTTACCAGAATTAAAAAAAAAAATTTACTGACATGGAAAAATTCTTTATTACAGACACTCAAAGATTTATTTTGTTTTTATAAATAATAATGCTTATTTAAATAAAATTTTCATAAAATATATTATTTCAATCAATAAACTTCTCATAAAATATATTATTTTATATATTTTTACCTTATCAACTATATATCTTTTTATTTTTCTCTCTTATTTTTTATTTCTCTCATATTTTTCTTTGTTTGTTTTAACTCCTTTCTATCATCACAATCATCAACTATATATCAAATCATTTTATTTCTCTGTCATATTTTTTATTTCTCACTCATTATATATTTTTAACTTATCAACTATATATTCTTTTATTTTTTTTCATATTTTTTAATTCCTTTCTCCTATTTTTCTTGTTTGTTTTAATTCCTTTCTATCATCACAATTAATGCAATGTTGTAAATGTATCATCATAATTAATTCCTTTAATTTTTTTCATGATCCATTGATGAGAATAATAAATGTATCTTGTAAAGATTTAATTAATTTGGAAGTAATTTTTTTTTTTATATATTTTAAAATTAATTAAATTTTTAATTTTTACATAATTTTGGTTTTCAAAATTTTTATATTAATTATATTTAGAAACACAAATAGTATAATGTACATTATCAATTTTTATGAAATATATAAAATTTTATAATCATTTTATTAATTTTAAATTTTATAATCATTTTATTAATTTTGAAAAAGAGAGTTAATATATATTGTAATTTAGAAAAATATTATTCTTTTAGAAAATGAAATTAATATATATATTTAATCATAATTTTGTTTTTTTGCAATTATAAATAACGAAGATTTATCAGTTAGATTGATAATAGTGTTGGAAAACTTTATTTACAATTATGCCAAGTCATTTTTTACAATTATAACAAATCAAATTAGTGTGATACTTATTACTATAAACATTGTAATTTAGAAGAGTAATATTCCGTAAAAGCAAAGGTTAATATATTATAATTTAGAAAATATTATTAATTTAGAAAATGAAATTAATAATATATGTGGTGTATACTTATTACTATAAACATTGTAATTTAGAAGAGTAATATTCCATAAAAACAAAAGTTAATATATTATAATTTAGAAAATATTATTAGTTTAGAAAATGAAATTAATAATATATGTGGTGTTTTTGCAATTATAAATAATGATAGACTTAAAAGTTAGATATTTTAGAATAAATCATAATCCATATATATATATATATATATATATATATATATATATATATATATATATATATATATTAACACTAAAATTTTACACTCAAAACACTTCATATTTTTAGATTTTATCTAGAAATTACTTCATAGATATATGTTTATTTGAAAACTCACACTCTAAACACGACATAGTTTCTTACCTCAAAAATAATTTTTGAAGTTAAATCCTTATCAAAATATTATTTTTTCTTATTTTTTAAAAATAATATGTAAATATATTTATTTTAAAATAATCCTTATTTTAAAATATGATAATTATATTAAATAATAAATTAAAAGTTTTCCCATGGAGGGTGCGAGCACTCCTTCCAAGCATTTAAACCATTCATACAATATATCGATTGATGTACCCCCAGATTCATTTTTGCATAGAGCCAGTTATGGCAATGGCACTCTAGCTCACAGAGGTTGTTAATGCGATGGGTTGGCCTCCTAACCAGTCCCATCGGAAGCTCCAGAGCCATGGATTTTGTTACGCGACGGTGAAGCTTATGGCTCATTCGCATCATTTGTCTCTCACTACTCGCAGTAACACACCAGTCTGAGTTTCTCTTCGCCTCTGGTTCGAGGTTATCCATCCGCTCCACCTCTGCTTCAAGCTCTTCCTTCTACTCCACCTCTGGTCCATTTCCTCCCCCCCTCTCCTCAACTTATTCTTGATGCCGCGACAGCGAGGAAAATCAAAGCGTTGGG
The DNA here is from genome assembly GCA_009831015.1 of Picea engelmannii. Taxonomy (NCBI): domain Eukaryota; kingdom Viridiplantae; phylum Streptophyta; class Pinopsida; order Pinales; family Pinaceae; genus Picea; species Picea engelmannii. The sequence goes on from ML778255.1 coordinate 114,878, forward strand.
AGGCTTGGTATACTGCGAGGGGCAAAGGCTCGTGGGGTCGAGGTGGGAAAGCTCCTTAGAACTTGCCTCAAACTCTTGATTGTGCCTCCACTCCAGAAATCCCTCCTGACCATGCCACCAATCCAGAAATCCCTCCTATATCCTCACCGTGGTCCTGTATATTAGAGTGCTTTGATAGCTCTAGAAATTCCCTTGGGTTTGCACCTAAGCTTAGCCCAAAATCGTCGTCCGTCCACTAGTCTCCACCTCGTCCCCCACCTCCCTCCACTTCCCTTGGTCTGACCGCCCCCCTCTCTTCTTCCTCCTCCCCTCTCCCTTCTTCCTTCTCGCTCCCTTCCTCTTCCGATACTCCACCACCCCCTCCGCCTCCTCCTGCTTGTTATCAGTATGATGGGCTCTTGAAGTTGAAGAACTCTTTGAATTTTATCTATAGCTCAGGCATGGATGTCAAGTGAGACATCAAGGACTTGTTGAACATGGACGAACGTTGGGTTCATCACGAGGAGCATCTAGAGTCTCTTCTTCGTGCTCTCCGACATAATACTCCAAACACAGGGATTCCAGATAAGGACATAGCGCAAGACCAACGGAAATAATGGATGCCACTCCCTAGCTCCGGATGACTCCAACGTTCTCAGGTTTCACTGGTTTTTTTATGTTTCCAGACAATGTAGTTTACTGGGTTCCATCCCTGCGAGGCATCCTAGCTTCTAGGCTTAGCACAGTTTTGTTTTTTACAATTTTTGATAATTGAACTCTACGACCAAGTGGCAGCATTGGTTCGCCCAGGACGATGTTGCCATAGTCTCTCGACCAAGTGGTCGCATTGGTTCCCCCAGGGAAATGTTTCCACAGTCTCTCGGACTATTCAACCAACGATATCTTTTACACTCTAACACTCTTCAATATATTTTGCTAACTCAAAAATAAATAAAAAATAATAATAAATTAAAATATTTATTCACAAATAAAAACAAATTTTAAAACCTTACCTCCATTCAAACAAACAATATAAATAAACTAAAAAATCCATAAATCATGAAAAAAAAAAGTTTCATAAATCAAAATCCCCCTATTTAAATTTTCAACGTTACTGGTAATAGAATTCATAGTCAATGGTTAAAATGCAGCGCAAATTCCTTACCAAACCCATTCTCTTCTCCACTAATTCGAATCGCCGACCTAAAGTTGGTTTGAAAAAAAACCATGGTTTTCCTACAGCCTCACTCCCTTTAATTTTCTTCTTTCTCCTCAAAAGATTGGTGAGCAACAAATAATTTTTGATTAATTTTCTTGCCAGTGTAAGGAAGAGAATAATGAAATCGCTTTGGGTTGATTTTCCTGTAGGGTATTAATCTAGTGATTTAATGGCATTATATCTTTAGTTAAAAATAACTTCTGCTCTATATTTTTGTGATTTCAGATTGATGAAAGAAATCATCGCAATCGATGCATGACATCATCCTGTGCAACACCCTCCTCCTATTTCCACGGTCGGTCTTATCTGGTGCAACGTCTGTCAACTATTGCAGTAGTTGGTCTCATCTGGTGCGTCATCCTTCGCCTATTGCAACGATTTGTCTCATCGTGTGCACCGTCGTCCTCCTATTGTCACGTTCGAACTCATCCTATGCATGACCTTTCTCCTACTGCCATGGTCGGCCTTGGTGTTGCAAGTTTGGAAAACACTTCTCTAATGTAAAGTTTTTCGTGGAGTGTAAAGCAAAGTTTGCAATTCTTAAAGTAAAGTTTGTCCTATTATATGGGAGTTTACAAACTCTAAAAAATAACAAAACAAAATTCTTCAAGAAATCCTTCTACTTTGTTTGTCCTCTCGTCTATGTCTTAGATGGGAGTTTACAAACTATAAAAAAAAAAATTAGAAAACAAAATTCTTCAAGAAATCCTTCTACATTGTGGTAGGTTTTTTTATCTTCTTTTGTAACCCTTTCTTATTTTTTGTTCATTCAATAACTTTTGCACTTATTTTATTTTTCTTCTTCTTACAATTCTCGGTTGTAAATCCCTTTATTGAAAAATCCTCTATTTCATAATACTAAGTGGCCCCCCCAAAATACTTCATTTTACTCATACATTCATGGTTTTTAATAAAATTAGGATGGACCTCTTAAAAAATGATGCCACACACCTATGGTGAGAGATTTTAATTTTGACCTAATTAATTTTTGGCGTGAGACCACTAATGGTGCACCTTACATGTTGGCTCAGGGTGAAAGAAATAGATGGTTGGAGGGAATTGAGGGAAAATGAACACCTCCTATTGGATTGACAACTTAGATTTGATGATGGAGAAAAATAGTGGAGTTCTTATTTATGGTTTTTTTAGTAATAAAAAAGTGAGTTCTCGCTCACAAGATTGGTAGAACTATCACACAAAAAATAATGAGTAAATTAGTTCCAACTCTATTTTTGGGATCCATGTGGCTTCATCTAGACTCTTATTTTTCCAATGAACTAAATATTCCTCGGTATTTTGACTATTCATTCTTAGTGCAACACTTTCATTCAAAATTTATGTGATTTTTTCTTTCTCATATTCAAGAATATGCACTCTCCAATCAATTACATGTTTGTCATATTTTTCAGCTATCCAATCACGTTAAAAGAAATTCTTACAATTTTACAAGGACTAATCTTCTTCATCTTCAATTTATTGTAAGTGCACTTGGGAAATATTTGTTTTCGAAAATTTGTTAAAAGTAAATCTCCCTCTTCAAAAAAAATTTGGTGACTATTTTTACAGCTATTCATGAAAAATTTTCATGTGATCTGCGAAAGAATAAACATTACATTCTTTTGACTTATTTTTGGTAATGGTGCCAGGTCAACTGCTCTGGTTGGGGATCTTCCATAAATAATCTGAAATGGAATTTTACATACATATTTGTTTATTGAATTTTGATATGCAAATTCGGCTTTTGTGAGCAATAGATCCCATTGTCCTTGTATTTCACCAACTAAGCATCTTAATAAATTTCGAAGACTTGTGTTAAAAGTCTAAGTTTTCCCATCAATTTTTGGATGATAGGTAGAACTAAACTACAATATACTACTTAATTTATTCCATGATGTTCTCTAGAAGTATGCAAATAATTAGTCTCCCTTCTCTAATGTTATACTTGTAGGAAATCCATGCAAGGTAACAATTTATTTGAAGAAAAAGACAACTATGCAGTTGATACTTCATTTGGGAGGTCCTCGAGTCTAATAGGACTTGAGAGTGTTTTACTTCATAAGTTCCTACATTTCCCTTTTGCAAATACAAAATTAATTAGTCACCCTTTTTTCTAGGCATACATGTAAGGGATTTGTTTCCCTTTAATTCTTGAAACTCTACTTATTTTTCATCCTTCAGATGCATCCCTTCTTCTATAGATCTTCCTTCATATAGGTTAGTGAAAGGATTGGTTCTTACTGCACCATAAGTGGAAATGATTGGGGGTAGTTGAAAATTCTCTTCTTGTTATTTTTTTGGTAGTGGAAATCTACCCTTATTATTTCTTGGTCTATGCATATAGTACCCACATGACTTATATTTGTAAAGACTCACTAAAGTGAATGTGCATGTTCTTTCCTATCATCTTAGCATCTCTACTCCTCATCTAAAACGTGTTATATATGCTTCTAAAATAATATACTACAAATTACCCAATTCCTTTATCATTTCCTCGCCAATGACACCAAAATGTCATATAATTTGTTTGCATAAATTTTGTAACATTTAATTATCAATCACAATCAAGATCTAGAGAGGGAGCACCAGTAACAACTAGGTGTGCTGTAAAAACGTACAAAAGAACACACACAAATGAAACATATTAGAAAAATAGAAGAAGAGAGATTTCTTAGAAAAAATACCATCAACTATTACTAGAGAGAAGCACCCTTTAATAATATGTAGGGAGACTTGTTTCCTCTGCATTATTTACAGTTACAATAGACATTGCCGATTTATTTCTGTAGCACCCTACACACTTAGGCTAGCAAGGGTTGTTTATGCAACAATGGACTGATAAAAGTTACACACTAACTTATTTAGGAATCAAGTTGCTAAACTAGACTAGTGAAGGCTACTTACAAATTTATGGACTAACCAAAAATTGGCATACTATTTATTATTCAACAACCTCTTTCTCAAATGGACTGCGAGAGCATATTACAATAGTAGTTACTTAATATATATTAATTATATTCTATTGGTTGGAGAAGGAAGGTGGACGCCCCTCCTAGTGGTCCAATTCCTCACTATTTAGTAACTGATGAAAGTTTTTATACATTGTCTCGGCCTTCATCCACTTGGCATGCATTGGAGTTTGTCCCTTTTTACTAAGTAGATATGAAACATGTTGTTATTGATGTGTTATCCTCGTCTGCACATCGATAATTTTATCATGCAATAAAGGAGGTTGAAAATTTGGAATATTTTCCACTGGACGTTGAAATTTTATTGTGTCTTCGAGAATTGGAGGGTCAAACAACTTTCAGTTGTTTACGTTGACAACATCATCGATGTACAAATGTGGTGGTAGGTCCAAATGATACACATTCTCTCCATTGAATTCTAAGACTATGTAAGGTCCATACCACAATGAATGTAGTTTATGGTGGCCACACTTTGTCCCTTGGTTGGAAGGTCAAGGGAGTACGATGCTTATCATGAAGTTGCTTGGCATGGTCCTGTGTTGCTTACAAGGTAGTTGCAACTTGGGTGTGTCGCTATGATAAATTTTGAATAAAACTATGGGTTGTATGTTCTTTTTAGTGTTGGTGTTCCAACCCTAGTGGAGCCAAAATGAGAGGCATCTATGTGGGCACAAGGTTTTGGAAGCTAAGATAAACCTTGAATGGTGAGAACCCAATGGAAGAGTTTTTGGCCTTGTTGTATGATATGGAGATATGAATCCCACTTCTTATTCTTTATGAAATAGATTCAAAGTGAGTTCACTAAGGTACAATTTACCACCTTTGTTTTCCCATAAGTCTCGAGGTGAAAAGCAGTGGAAAAACAAAGTTTACACCCCAATAAAGTCCAAAGAGTGCGCTAAAAAGTGCTAAGTAAGAGAGAGTCTCTATCAGAATGATGTTATTGGGTAGTTCGAAGTGTGGCCAAATATGTCAGAAGAACAGATTAGTAGTTTGAGTAGAATAAGTGATTTTATGGAAGGGGATTTAGATTCCCATCTTTGAGAAATGACAAACAATGACCGAAATGGCATCATGGTAGGTAGGCCACTCAAAAATTCCATGGAAATATATTCCCATGATTGAGAGGGAATTGGTAAGGGTTTATATAGATCATGCTTACGATTAGAAGGTTTAGGTTGGGAATATAGTGAGCAGGTGTGAATGAATATTTATACATTTCTGGACATTACTGGCCAATAGGAATGACACTGGAGGTTGAGAATTGTTTTGGTTATATTGAAATGTCTCTGCATGATGAAGAATGTTCCTCTCTAATGAGATTCAAAGAGTCCTCAGATTGTGGGACACATAGTTGGTTCAAGCGACAGAGCCACCCCTCCCCAATGTTATAATCAAGAAGAGGTATTTGATTCATTGTTTTTGGTTGCTACAACAGTTCCCAAATGTATTTGAAGCAAGGATCTGATTTAGACATTCCTTTCCAGGCATCATATGTTTCACACCTTACCTCTAAGATATGCATGACCTGTGTTGGTGGTCTACTTAACAACTCTGTCATCTTGTTAGTGACTCCTTTAACAACTTTGCCATCTTGTTAGTGACTCCTATATTTTACTCCGCGAGTTGATGAAGATGAGAGGGTGGTCATCTATGTGCATAATGGTTTATTTTCCCAAAATAAAATGGCACCACTACTTCAAATCCTACACCAAGTTGTAGAATTCTTTTTCATAGGTACCATCATTGACTTTTTCTTCAGAAAGGGTCTCTGAGTTGTATGCCACCATATGACATCCATGTTTAAGTACAACCCCAATAGAAAATTGAAATGCATCCGTCCCAATTTCGAAGGGCTATTAAAAATATGGAAAGAAAAGGAATAGAGTAGAGCACAATGTTGTCTTTAGCTTCTCAAAGTGTTGTTATGCCTATGCATCCCACAAGAACATTTTTTGATTAGCTAGGTGATGCAACGAATGAGCTAGTTGTGAGAAATGAGAGACAAATTTCATGTAGAAATTAATGCCACCCATAACACTTTTAATCCTATCCGCATTGGATGGAGTTGGAAATTGAGTTATGACCTACAATCGAGAGGGATCTGGACACACCCTTGTTTGTTTCACAATTAATCCTAAGTATTAAACTAAATTTTTTCCAAAGTAGGACTTATTTTCCTTCACCTAAATCTTATGTGTCCATAGTAACTCCAATACTCTACAGACATGATGAAGATGTGCTTCCGAAGACCTACTGAAAACCAAGATATTGTCAAGATAAATCACTATGAAATTACCCAGGTGTGTCTAGAAGATGTCATTGATTAACGACATGAATGTTGTTGGTGCATTTGTCAGTCCAAAGGGCATGACCAGCCACTCAAAAATACCAAACTTGGTATTGAACATTATTTTCCATATATCTATTCTCTCTCTCCCCCTCTCCACATCCCTCTCTCCCTCCCTCTCTCTCTCTCTCTCTCTCTCTC
>ML778255.1:154110-167462 GCA_009831015.1 Picea engelmannii
CTCTCTCTCTCTCTCTCTCTCTCTCTCTCTCTCTCTCTCTCTCTCTCTCTCCTTTGCATTGTTGGTTTTAATTCATATGAGATATGAGAGATATTCAATGTGTTATTACAATGATGAGTGTTCCATATATAGGGAACATAAAGTGTCCATCCATGAAAATATGTGTCCCTTGAATAATCAATAACTATTTGTTATTATTATTTATTTATTATATACTATAGTTAATAATCAATTAATAATTATATTGTTAATTATTATCTTTAGAGAATGTCTTCCCGATGTTGTCCAAACATCAACACTCCCTCTCAACAAGGGAGACATTCTACAACATGCCACTCTTGTTTTTGAAGTATACAAACTTCACCCTAGACTCATGACACTTGTCTGTTAGGCTTGGGAGACATCTCTCTCAAACTTGAACCAAGGAGAAACTCCTTCTGTGACTCTCCCTTTGAGCCAATTAACTCTCTCTAAGATTAGACTCACTTGAGTATGCATGTAATAGCATATAGCATCTTGAGTCTTTATCATTCCTTGTCAAATCACAATGACTAGGACAAAGACCACACCATGATCTTTCACCACAGGCACACACTTATGAGTGAATGTCGGCTTGATGCTAACTGACACATGGAAAGCACTTCAAGCACCTTGAGTCCATATTATTCCTTGTCATGATCAAGGAAGGACTACATCTAGGCCCATTTATCACAAGTGCACCTTTGTGATAAGTGTATCCTATCTCCCTTGGTCTACAGCCTAATGTAGGAGAAGTTATGACCGATGTCGAAACATCAACACTCCCTCTTAGCTAGGGAGGTATCTTTCCACAGTAATACACAACTATTGTCTAGAGACACTGAGTCTCTGCCAGTGGTACAAAACCATCATAGTAGTAAAATATTTGTCACACATGGCACTCCCAGGTGGACTTCTAGAGGATACTCCCTCTAGGAACACTTAGGATCAACTCCCCATAGTGTGAGACATCAAGGGTCAACTCCCTTAACATGTCCTCATGTTCCCTAAACATGGGACGATGGGATATAAGCCCAAATGCACTTATTCCTTATTGAATAAGTGTCCTCACAGATGAACTCAACTCAATTCATAGAGGAGTACAATCTGGAAAAAGTTTGTCACACATGACACTCCATGTGGACTTCTAGAGGCTACACCCTCTATAAACATTAGCGTCAACTCCCATAGTGTATGACATCAAGGGTCAACTCCCTTGGCATGCCCTCATGTGCTCTCCACATGGGACATTGGGTTATAAGCCCAACTGCACTTAAGTGTTCCACTTATCCCTTCTTGGATAAGTGTCCTCATAGATCAACTCAACTCAATTCACAGAGGAGTACAATCTGGAGAAATTTGGTCACACATGACACTCCATGTGGATTTCTAGAGGCTACACCCTCTAGAAACACTAGGGTCAACTCCCATAGTGTATGACGTCAAGGGTCAACTCCCTTGACATGTCCTCATGTGATCTCCACATAGGACATTGGGTTATAAACCCAACTGCACTTATTCTTTCTCGAATAAGTGTTCCACTTATCCCATTCTCGGATAAGTGTCCTCATAGATCAACTCAATTCAGAGTACAATATAGAGAAAGTTTATCACACATGGAAATCCATGTGGACTTCTAGAGGCTACACCCTCTAGAAACACTAGGGTCATCTCCCATAGTGTATGATGTCAAGGGTCAACTCCCTTGACATGTCCTCATGTGATCTCCACATGGGACGTTGGGTTATAATCCCAACTGCACTTATTCCTTCTCGAATAAGTGTTCCACTTATCCCTTCTCGAATAAGTGTCCTCACAGATCAACTCAACTCAATTCATAGAGGAGTACGATCTAGAGAAAGTTTGTCACACATGGCACTCCATGTGGACTTCTAGAGGCTACACCTTCTAGAAACACTAGGGTCAACTCCCATAGTGTATGACATCAAGGGTCAACTCCCTTGACATGTCCTTATGTGCTCTCCACATGGGACATTGGGTTATAAGGCCAGCCGCACTTATCGCTTCTCAGATAAATGCCCCACTTATCCCTTCTCGGATAAGTGTCATCACAAATCAAATCAACTCAGTCACAGAGGTGTACGATCTAGAGAATGTCTTAGGAAGCTGCAAACATCAACACTCCCTCTCAGCAAGGGATGCATTCTCTGCCATGCCAAGTCTGTCATGAAAGTACTTGAACTTCATCTTGGTTTGGTAAGAAAATCAGCAACCTACTCATCTGTAGGAAGGTACTGCACAAATACTTCCTTCCTCTGCACCATGTCTCATATGTAACGATACTTGATATCAATGTGGTTCGATTTGTCATGAAACACTAGATTATCAGAGACTTTCACACAACTTTAGTTACCCTATTGAATAATGGTGGAATCTATCACATGTTCAAATAAATTGGCACAGAACTCGTGAAGCCACACTGCTTCACGGACTGTCATACTTAATGCAATGTACTTTGCTTCTGTTGTTCTCAAAGTCACAAAAGTTCATTTCCTGCTACACCAGGAAACCATGGAAGATCTCAAAGTGAAGCAACACCTGAAGGTGTTCTTTCTGTCCACTACGCTCCCTGCCCAATCAGAGTCAATATATTCTTGCCATATCATATCAATACTGGAAGTAGATCTCATACCATGTTGAACTGTGCCTCACAAGTATCTCAACACATGGTTCACAACAATATAGTGTGTCTATCTCAGCTGACTTATAAACTGGCTAAGTGCACTCACTGCATAGCAAATATTTGGGTTGGTGTTAATCAGATACTTCAATTATCCAATTAGCTGTATGTACAAAGTCAGGTGAATTTCGTCAAAATTGAAAGAAGACACAGTTAGTTTCTTTAGATTCATCATCATTGGTATAGCCACGGGCTTAAAGTTTAGTATCTCAAGTTTCTTCAATATCTCAACTGTGTACTTCCCCTGACTCAGGAAGATCTCATCAGTTCTCTGCCACACTGCTAGTCCCAAGTAGTAGTGAATCATACCAAGGTCCTTCATCTTGAACTCAGAGGCCAACGCATACTTGCATTTCGATAATAAATCTCTATGTACCTATAAGGAATAAATCATCAATGTAGAGGACCAAAATCAAGGCCTCACCATTAAGAGTTTTGTAGTACAAGTTGGGATCAACAACACTTTTGTTGAAGCCCAAAAATCATCAGGTTTCCATCAATCCTTGTATACCAAGCTTGAGGTGGTTTCTTGATTCCATACAAGGCCATTTTCAACCAACACACATGAGACTTCTTCTCATGTATCATGAAACCATTTGGCTGCTCGAAGTATACTTCTTCCTCAATCTCTCCGTTGAGAAAAGTTGTCTTCACATCCATCTGATGTAGTTTCCAACCCATGGATGCCTCTTCCCACATAAACATATGTAAATGTTGATCATGAATCATCGCCTTGAATGTCTCAACAATAGATGGGCTGAAAAGTCTGCAATAGGTAGTGTGTCATTAATTTTCCTAGAATCGGGTCCTTGTAGAGCACCCCTTTCATCCCTTTTCTAGTGTCATTGAAGGAAAAAACAAAGTTGTCCATTGTGACTCCTTGTTGGTCATATTTATACCTAACATACACCATTGAACAGACAAAATTCAATGGATTCATTACGACAATAGATCCCCAAGGAAAATTTATGAAGATGCATGCTTTTCCTTCATTGATATTGATGCCTTCTTTCCATAGGCAAAACTTCATTTTCCAGTATCTCTGCAATGGATTTGACATCTGTCTCTTTGGAAAATCCATCGTTCTCTGTGAATGCCATTGAATATTAAGATTTGTGCAAGTTTCAGGTTTCCAAGGGATCAATGCCATCATGAACGAACTAGCTCAACCTTGCCTACTCGTAGGTAGTTGAATCAAAGGCCATGGGGCGGGAATCTTTTAGAAATTGCGGGCCCATGATCGGTTCTCTATCTCGACAAGACTAGAAAATGAGGAAGAACGATAGATCGGTAGAAAGTAAACACATCTCGAAACTGATGATGTCCTGGCATCTCCAAAATAATTTTTTTGAGAGCCTCGAGGCTTCAACAACCAAGCCGTAGTTTCTTTATTATTTTCATTGTATATGTTCGAATGTGTTGTGCGTATGCATATTCCCTAGACCTTCCTACAAATGAATTCCCTTGAATGGACTACATGTCGAAACTCGAGTGGCTCAAACACATTCTTTGAAATGATGATTCACATCTCACCGACAAGGTAATCAAAATGCCTCTGAACAGTGAAAGCAATACCTTTGTCTTTATTAACCAGACCCTCGACCTGAAATTTTGTACAGGCCAAGAATGTTTTACACAATAAAATTTGTACAAGCCGCTAAAATTTTACAAAAGCATAAACTTGGTTGCAATTGGGATGTGATCAGAAGAACAATTAAGTGAAGGAAGTGCAACGTCCTTCACCTCCTCCTCGTCCATTAGCTCCAACAGTGACACTACCTTCGAATTTGTGTCAGTGTGAAGTATGTAATCTAACGTTCCCTGAAAATTTTTGGTGAAGTTTGTGAAACGAGGCTCCTTTGTTTCACTATTAATTTTTTGCTTACTGTCTTCCTTGGAAACATTTCATTGAAAAGAGGAAGAATCAACACTATCCTCCCATGATACCAGACACCGTGACACCCAACATAAATTCACTTCCATCGGATAGAAGAGACGTCGAAACGAATAATAGGTATCCATACACCACCATCAGGAACAAATTCTTCACCACAGTCGCAGTGTAGGGCATGAATCCATAAGTCTCCTCACAAGAGCTACTTGATCTCAAGTTCATGCCGCCGCAACCAATTCTCTGAACTATCCTTCGCAATGAATCCAGAACAAGAAACCGCACCATACACCACGTCGGACACAGGATTCGCCCCATGATCGATTTGTGTCATAAATCTCCGTTGCCCCGCACTGTGAATGTTTCACGTGCATTGCAGCAGTGCCACGAGGAGCAGGAGAATGCTAGAGCTCTTCATATTGGATTTGTTAGTCCACTATTCAGATCGGTTAATTCTGAATTTTCTTTCTTTGTAAAAAATACATCCAAATTAAGGAAGAAAATATCTAGATTATTGAAGAATTTAGATTGGCTAAATGTGATGATTTATTCGTACAACTAATCGATTCCAATTTTACCGGTTATTAGAGATGTCGCGTCAACACTTCGTGTGTGGTTGAAACCTGTTAGCAAGCTGCAATTCATGAGATGAATCATAATCCACATGAACTTTCATAAGAAGCGAGTGGGGGGGCTGTAACACCCTGTTTCCCCCAGCTTGTAAATATAACTGGACTGGCCAAGAACTATGGCGAACTCACAAACATGAATATGTGATGTAAATGGACCTTGAGGAAAATGTCAATGAATGTGAATGACATTTTGAATTATTGCAGGACTGTTGAGAGGGGATGTGCAGAAAAGAGACCACGATGACGGTGGAAGGCACCTGGAAAGGTGGCGTTAACTTCCACTGAGAATTAACACCATATTTGGACTCCACTGGCCCGGAGAACCAAAAGCGGCTCGCTTGCCCCAAATTTAATGCTTCGCAGGCTGGTGGGCGGATGGCTTAATGATGGATGGGATGGTGAACCGCCCATCCGTAGAGCCGTCAGGCCTGATCAGACGCGAGGGGAATCGCGCCACACAGAACCTTGCGAGAGGATAAGGCGTGAGGTAGAAGCGATTGGAAAGGGGCAGACGCGAGGGGAACTCTGGCATTTTTTTTTTTACGCAGAGTGAATGATAGCAGAGAGGAAGGATTGCAACCTTCGCTCATGGTCACTGGCAGACAAAGGGACACAGTCTCAGAGCACCGTGGTATCAGCTCGGGGGTGGCTAGTGGTAAATCCGTCGAGAGTCACTGAGCCTACGATTGGGTGGAAACGAGCACCCCTCTCAATAGTTGTACCCACTTCTGGTGCATTTATGATAAGTGTTTTACATATTGCATCTTGAAAATTCATATACTGGTATATATGCTCATAGAACTGCGAAATTGTGAATGATTTCAGTGTAAGAATGTTTGTGCAGCGTTTTGATAAGAATTAATAGATATATGCTTATAACAGAGGAAACCATGCACGACTTACGTTGATAAATGAATCTACTTATGCCTAGGTTGAAATAAGTTAGGCTTCCATCCCATTCTCGGGAAGCTGTTGACCCTTATCTGTCTCCAAGAATGCCCCGGTATAGATCTCCTCACAGAGATTCCCTCCTTGGAGAGGTTTTCCAAGAACCTGGAAAAAGGACTTGAATGGGCAAGTCTTAATAACCCTGTATGAGGAGGAATGACCCTCTTAAGGTTCCGATGTAGTAGCGTAGGGATAAGTAACAAATCGACGAATGAGATCTCGTCGAATGACCCATAGCCATTCATGACCGTTAGACTGACGAAAGTAACAAGGGCATTACATACCTTGTCCCTTTTTCCCTCTATCTTCATGAACAGAGAGGAAATCAGGATCGTAGATCCCAAGGCCTAGGAGAACATTTGGACCGTTGATCTTTTTGCATCCACGAAGTAGTAGAAGAATGCACAAGGTGGGACAATCTGAGCCATTGGTTCTCAACCAGATGATCCCATCAGCCGTTGAATCAGGTTAAGATGCTCGGAGTTTAGTCTCTGGGGTGTGCGTAGGAAGAATGGATCTAGACCATTAGATCTTGGTCCATTTACCCGTCAGTCGTCAGATCGGATAGGAGGTGCACGAGGTTTAACCCTTCTCACACCAGGCAAACTTCCCGACCTTCATCGGGATATCGGAATTCAGGAAATCGGAGTTCCTAAGGTCGAAGGAATCGGGACATCACAAGTCTTGAAATCCCAGAGAGATCAGAACCGTCCATCTTGAGGAGTACGCATGGTAGCAATCGATGCCATCGGGGAAAGGCCCGACAGGAAGTTGATGATAGGTGTTTGGGTCATCGGGATATCGGGGATCCTGGTGACAAAGTGTTTATGCATTTTGGAATCGCGAACCACAAAACTCCGATAAGTGGGAGCCATTTGTCAGCCAGTCGGGATCCGGAGAATCAGGAATCACGGGGACGAGAAGTCCATACATTGTGAAACTCCGAAGTCTGAAACCCCGACGAGAGGTAAGGCTGTGGTCACAAGGACATTGGTCACGTGGACTAAAGACTTAGCCTGGGAGGCTAAGGCAGCATAGGAGTGTGTTGGGAATCGGGGATCGGTGAACCAAGTTGTTGGGACATCATGAGTGTCAAAACCCTGATAGGAGGAATCCCGACAGAAGTATATGGCTGCGGTCATATAGAGGAAGGTCGTATGGACCCAAAAGGTCTGGCCCAGGGGACTAGCGGAAACTAACATCCTATCGGGATGTCGGGGATTCCGAGGACCAAATGTTTATGCTTTTCGACATTGCTATGTTTGAAACCCCGATAGGAGACAAGACTGTGGTCTTGTGGAATAGTGGTCACGTGGGCTAGAGGTCTAGCCCGGAGAGATAACAGAAGTTGGAGCGTGTCAGGATTTGAAGGATCGGGAATCCCGTGGGCCAATGTATTGCAGCACGTAAAATATCGAAACCCCGACGAGCAGTGAGACTGTGGTCATGGGGATAACGGTCGTATGGGCCAGGAGCCTAGCCAGGAGAGCTAGTGCATAAAGAGCACGTCGAGATTCGAGGGATCGTGAATCCTGAGGACGAGTGTGTTTCAACATTGAAAAGTCTGAATATTTGATGAGGAGGCATGGCTGCAGTCATATAGGGGAAAGGTCATGTGGACCACGAGCATAGCCAGGAGGGCTAATGCGTAAAGGTTGCATATCGGTAAAGTTGCTCATCGGAGATCGGGAGTTCGAGAGGACAAGAACTTTTGTCGTCAGGAATCACGAAACTCTGAAACACGAAGCTATCATCGAGGAAATGTCACAGGCGTGTGAAGAAGAGGCCGTGACAGGGAAATAAAGGCCTGTAGATCGGGATTGGCCTTTCGCTGCTGCGAGCTTCGGGATTCTCATTGTTGAGAAATCAACGGAAAATTTGATTGTAGGTAGTGGGTATGTTACAAAGTGGTATAAGAGCATGGTTACAATACTCGGCCTGATTGGGCTCATGCACAGGTCGCACATAACCTCCGTTCGAAGCACTCCTATGAGGAGTAACCCCCCTGACTTAACTCTCTTGTCCAGGATTAAAAACTTGGAAAATGAGAACCTGACTGTGTATGCATGTGAAAGAGTTATGAATTTATGCACAAATTATGAAAATGTATCTAACTCCTGACTAATAACCAGCGTTTGTCTTTTCACTCAAGTGGACAATCAACCACGGGAATCTATAGACGCAGAGTATGGTGACTCACCAAGAGGTGGGAGAAGGCTCCCACAACAAAGACGAGGAGTCTGACGAAAGAAGATCAATAGGAACCCCTCCAAACCTAGCTGAGACTGTGAGGAGTCTCATGGTCTAATTGCAAAGCTGCAAGGCCAATAATTAAAGCATGATGAAAGAAAAAGAAAAGAAAACCGAAATTAATGCAGTTCTACTGCAAATCTTATCCGACCTACAGTGACAAATGCAGCATGAACCTGAGATGCAGAATCATGGTCATGTCAGTGGCCATACTGAGAGAAGCACATCCAAAAAGGTCCACCCCAGAGGTAAAGGACCAGTGTCAGACGACTCCACTGAGAAGGAAGTTGGTGATTCAGAAGGCTCTTCCAGTAGTAGGACCAGTTCCTATTCTCGCAGAAAATGGAAGAAGCAAAAGACTTCCAAGAGTCATAAATTTGAGGAATTCTAGAAGGCCAAACCTCCCTCCTTCGATGGTGAGATCAAGAAGGGAGAGGAAGTCGAGGCCTGGCTACTTGGACTGAAGAAATATTTCAGAGTCCATGATTTTTCAGAGAACTTGAAGGCCCGAGTGGCCACTTTCAATCTGAATAGAAAGGCTTACATCTGGTGGGAAGACCTTAAGAATATGAAAGGGGTCTGCGAGGAGGACCTATCTTGGAAGCGGTTTGAGAAGTACTTCTAGAAGAAGTATTTGTCGGAAAGGTATTTCGACGAGAAGGCTAAAGAGTTTTATGAACTCAAACTGGGACAACTTACTATGGAGGAGTATGTCAACAAATTCCTCGACTTACTGAGATATGTACCCTACATCAAAGCAGAGAAGGAGAAGGCACAACACTTCATCAGTGGGTTACCCAAGGAGTACCGGAACCGAATTGAATTTGACGAACCAAAGACCTTAGAAGACATTATACGAAAGGCAACATATTTTCATGAACAATATGGACATCGGGCAGAGTCTTGTGGAGACTGGAAACATAAGAATGGTTCGAGATTTCAGAAAAAGGGGAGCAAATCCTCAGGATTTAAAAACTACAAAGAGAACCCCAAAATGAACTTCCCAACCCGGAGTGTACTCCAGCAGAACTTTCCCTCGGGGGACGGAAATAAAACTTCTAGACCTATACCAGTGAATACTAACAACCCAAAGAAAGAACCTCTGAAATGTTGGGATTGCGGAGGAGAGCATCTCCGGAGAGACTGTCCACACCGACAACAGAACAGTCGAAAAATTTATAACATGCAGGAATCTACCACAGTCAATGAAGTGGCAATGAGTGTGCCACAGATTTATGCAGCCTTGGATAATAACCAAGCTTCAGTGGTGGAAATAGAAGGCATGATTTTCAACCATCTGGTGTCTGTTTTGATTGACCCTGGTTCAAATTTGAGTTATATATCCCCTAGAATTGTTGATAAGTGTAAACTACAGCCACAAAAGAAAACTAAACCATGGTTGGTACAGTTAGCCACTGGCACCAAAAGAAAGGTAGTAGAGGTCATACCATCTTATCAATTTATGATGGGTGAATTCCCCACCCAAGAAACTCTTATTGTATTACCCCTGGGATTGTACGATATGTTGATCAGTATGGACCGGCTGGCCACCCATAAAGCCAATTTGGACTGTTACCATAAAACCTTAGAATGTGTGATCAAAGAAGGACAAAGGATAACCCTCCAAGGGATCCGAAAACCGGTCTCCGTGAGACAAATATCAGCCCTGTAAATGAGAAAGTATTGCCGAAAGGGGTGTCCCCTATATGCAATACAGGTACTAAAAACAATCGAAGGTGCTAAGCCAAGCCCTGAGGATCACCCTATCCTGAGAGAATATAGAGATGTGTTCCCAGAAGAGGTACCGGGTCTACCTCCGATAAGAGACATTGACTTCTCGATAGAGCTCACACCAAGAGCGGTGCTAGTGTCTAGGACACCCTACCGGATGAGCACACCTGAGTTAGTTGAACTCAAATTGCAATTGAAAGAAATGATGGATAAGGGTTATATTCGACCCAGCATGTCCCCGTGGGGAGATCCAGTCCTGTTTGTGAAAAAGAAGGATGGTACCCTTAGACTGTGTATCGATTATAGACAACTCAATAAAGTAACCATCAAGAACAAGTACCCCTTGCCCAGGATCGATGATCTATTCGATCAGTTAGGAGGAGTGACTATCTTCTCAAAGATTGACTTGAGGTTAGGATACCATCAAGTCTGAATCAAGGGTGAAGACATCCATAAGACCTCTTTCCGGACATGGTATGGTCACTATGAGTTTGTGGTAGTGCCATTTGGGTTAACCAGTGCCCCTGCCACTTTCATGTGCTTAATGAACAATGTACTCAGTAAATTTTTAGATAAATTTGTACTAGTTTTCATTGATGACATATTAATATACTCTAAGAATAGAGAGGAACATGAAGAGCATCTTAGACTTGTGCTACAAGTGCTAAGAGAGCATCAACTCTATGCTAAATTCAACAAATGTGACTTCTTTTAGAAGCAAATACATTACTTGGGACATGTTCTATCCGAGGAAGGGGTAGTAGTAGATTCTGACAAGATCAGGTCTATCATGGAATGGCCTACCCCAAAGGATGTCTCAGACATCGGATCCTTTATGGGATTGGCGGGATACTATAGAAGATTTATAAAATATTTCTCCAAGATTGGTTGTCCAATCACTGCCCTCCAGAAGAAGGGAACACAATTTATGTGGACACAACAATGTGAAGAAATATTTCAAACCTTAAAACATCTACTAACCCATGCACCTGTGTTGAAAATTGCTGACCCAAAAGCTGACTTCCTTGTGTGCACGGGTGCCTGTAAGGAAGGGCTCGGAGGAGTCCTTATGCAGGAAGGAAAGGTGATCTGTTATGAATCCCGAAAATTGAATGAACATGAGGTCAATTATGTGACTCATGATCTGGAACTGGCTGCCATAGTGCATGCCTTAAAAATGTGGAGGCATTACCTCATGGGAAGGAAGTTTGTACGTTTGACGGATCACTGTGGATTGTGGTATTTGTTTGATCAACCCAAGCTCAATGCTAGACAAGCTATATGGATGGCCCTCCTTAGCTAATTTGATTTTGAAATCAAACACATTAAAGGGAAAGAGAATAGGGTGTTCGATGCCCTTAGCAAAAGCATGAGAACAATTCACCTGGTAGCAGTGAGTACCTGCGAGACAGATATCAAGAATAGAGTCAAAAAGGCACAAGAAACAGATCCCTTCATTCGAAATGTGACCCTGTACCTACAACAAGAACCCATTGGAGCAAAATATGAAGGCTATCAGATGACTGAAGGAGGCCTTCTCACTTACAAAGATAGAATGTACATTCCCAATTGTTACGACTTGAAGAGGTTCATCATGGATGAACTACATACAAGACCCTACACTGGTCACCCAGGATACCAGAAAATGATTACTGCCACCCAGAAACAATTTTATTGGCCTGGATTGAAAAAGGACATAGCCAAATATTTGGCCCAATGCATAGAGTGCCAACAGGTTAAAGCAGAACATCGACACCCAGCAGGACTACTACACCCTCTACCCATCCCATAATGGAAATGGGAAACCATCTCCATGGATTTTATCACTGGATTGCCAACTTCAACCAAACAGAATGACGCCATTATGGTAGTGGTGGATAAAATGAGAAAGTCTGCTCATTTCATCCCCGTCAAATCAACCTGCAAGGCGATAGATATTGCCCAGATATTCATGAAAGAGGTATTCCGACTGCACGGTATGCCGAGGGAAATAATATTTGACAGAGACACAAAATTTACTTCCAATTTTTGGAAATCTCTGATGATTGGTCTAGAGACTAAATTACTGTTTAGCACTGCCTATCACCCTCAAATTGACAGACAGACAGAAAGAGTAAATCAAATATTAGAAGATATGTTAAGGATGCATGTAATGCAACAACCTAGGAAATGGGAAGGCTACCTGCCATTGGTAGAATTCGCCTACAACAACGACTACCAAGCATCCTTAAAGATGAGTCCCTTCGAGGTCCTCTATGGTAGGCCGTGTAATACTCCAGTCAGCTGGAGTAACCCTGTAAACAGGATTTCTATTGGACCCGATATGTTGAAGGAAATGGAACAACAAGTGACTCAGATAAAACTAAATTTGAAGGTCGCTCAGAACCGACAGAAAAGTTATGCTGATCAAAAGAGAACTCCAAGAGAGTTCAAAATGGGAGACCATGTATATCTCAGAATTAAGCCCAGAAGGAGTTCCCTAAAAATGGGAGCTTGTGCCAAATTGGCACCCCGGCATTGTGGACCCTTTGAGGTTCTATATAGAGTGGGACTGGTAGCCTATCGTCTAGCACTTCCTCCCACAATAAAAGCACATAATGTTTTCCATGTTTCATTATTGAAGAAATATGTACATGATGCTAATCATATAATTGACTAGTCTATGATCCAGGTGGAACAGGAGGGAGAATTTCTACCAAAACCCCAATGCATACTGGACAGAAAGGAAACCCCGCTCCGGAATAGAACCATTGCACAGGTCAAGGTGCAGTGGAAACATTTTGGCCCAGATGAGGCTACATGGGAAATTGATGATGCCATGAGACAGGCATATCTGATTTTGTTTACTTCTGTACATGCAATTCATATCAGTAGCTAAGAACATCGAGGACAATGTTCCTTTTAAGGGGGAGGGAATTGTAATGCCCTATTTCCCCCAGCTTGTAAATACAACTAGACTGGCCAAGAACTATGAAGAACTCACAAACATGAATAGGTGATGTAAATGGACCTTGAGGAAAATGTCAATGAATGTGAATGATGTTGAGTCGCCAAAGTGTCATATTTTTACCAACATTTTCACTTCACTTTCACTTCACTTTTAACCATATTTCGCTTTTCCACACCCTTACATAAACCATTTTTCATGATTACATGGGTTTTAGACATATTATTTTCCAAT
>ML778255.1:203294-231663 GCA_009831015.1 Picea engelmannii
GATTTGTATTTCATCCTTTCATGTGTATTATCTAATGATATCCATTCTTATCTTGTTGTTCTTCCATAGGTATAGTTCTTCTTGGAACACATTATCTTCCAAGAGATAGATATACAAGATATGTACAGAGACAATGCAAACAATATATGTACAAGAAATAAGAAGAGTTTTGTTACCTTTAGAATAAGAAGTCTCTTCCATCCTTCTTAGTCTTCTTTGTAGTTTCCTTTTCTTCGACAATTGATGCTTCATGTTTCTCCTTCCTTTTCTATAGCTCAGGACAATGAATCTTGTAGTGACCATACTTTCGACAGTTGAACCATTGTACTTCTGAAATGTCTTTCGCTTGATTTGGCTTCCTCCTTGAACCAAACTTTTTTTTGTCCCTGAAGTTCTTGAATCTTGTTGTGAAGGCTTGATCATCGAACTTCTTTTGGGGTTTCTCTTTTGCACTAATCCTTGATTCTTCTTGAGCACAACAAGTCCAATGTTCTTCAAATGTCAGATACTCCTTTCTTATGTTCATGCTTGCGGAAAATGCATCCCACGTCTTGGGAAGACCATTGCGTACTATGTTTACCAACTCCTTCTCTGAGATGATCTCTTCAATAGCTTGTAGTTGATCTCTTAACTGAGATATTCTCACAAAGTATGATGTTATGCTATCATCATCATTCATCTTCATGTCATGGAGCTCATTCTTTAGACTCATTACTTGTCCAATGTTTCTGACTGAGAAGAGATTTGTTAGGGCATTGTACATTTCTTCGATGAGTCAAGATGGGATATGTAGGGTATCAAGTGGTCTTTTATAAATTCCACTACAATACTCATAGCATTGATATCATTGTCTTTGAACTTTTCCATAGCTGCAACGTTCTATTGTTCCTTCTCTTTTTCTTCTTCAAACTCTGACTTCACGATCTTTCCTTTCACGATATCGAGCAATTTATTCTTGGCAAGGATGAGTTCAACCCTTGTATTCCACGATCTGAAGTTAGAGGCTCCATCTAATTTGTTCTCTGACTTCATAGAGTAAGTCATGGCTGCTTGACTTGGTCAACCCTAGATTTGACCATAAATTAAAACTTTAGGTCTTGGCTTTCTTAGAGTATCAAGAGATGCGCTAGGCTAGAGCACACTGATATATCCAGAGATTAGGTCAGTCCATTCACTTAAGGTTCCTCAACAAGAGGATTAGGGTTTATGCAACTGCTCCTACTAGTAACCCTAGTGGTAATGTCTTGGAAGCTACTTCTTCTAGTAACCCTAGCGATAGTTCCTCAACGAGCTCAATATCCTAGCGGTTATGTTTCCTTCCAGTGTTGAGACTATATGAAGGAGGTGTGGGCCCATAACCTATTAGAATATGAAAGATGTGTGCTCGTTTTACCATTGAAAATACCCTTGTCACCCAACCATAGGCCAAAGCCACCCTCCGAGCACCTTAACCTTGACAGAAAATCATTCTGGAAGCAAACCCTAGGCTAGATAGCCAAACAAAGGGTAGCGCACCTTTCCCCAAGGATAGTGCACCAACAAGAGCTGATCAGATAGTCCAAACCCTAGCCAAGATATAGTCCAAGCCAAAACGTAACTGCTAGCTGCAATAGCTGCACCAGCAGCTCTCCTCCAAACCTATGCACAATACTGCAACTGCACTGCGTAGAACTGGCTCTCTGCAACTATTGAGATGTGTTAAATCAGAGACGGGTTCCCTGTATTGATAATGGTTCTGGTAGACTTACTAGGGACGACTTCTCCTTCTGGGTACATGTCTGTTCAGTATATTATTATTATTTCTGGCCGACTTCTTGATCGGATTTTATGAGCAGAACAAAATGACTACATATTATTACCAGATGATTAACACAGAATAATAGAGATGCAGTAAAACTGGTTTTCTATTCAATAAGGAAATAAGTTGAAGCTGTAAAATGCAGCAGAAAACAAGCTTGCTTGAATGGTGGCGGCTTATCTCTGAGAAGAGATGTGACAACTGCGCTCATTCATCATACGATGAATACAATGAGGAGTTTTTACAATAAATACAATGAAGGCCTTTTTACAATAATACAATGAATACAATGAATACAATGAAGGCCTTTTTACAATAAATAGGAGTTTCAAAAACCCTAAACATCCAAAAACCTAACCCTAGGAGATGAAGCACCAAAAGTCATGTGGGCCCTGTTTGGGTAAGCCAGTACATCAACTTCCCAGGGTTGTAACTTTTGCATACGATCTCCTTTTTAGGCCTATGATAGCCCATTGGAAAGATCTATCCGAGGACTACAACAGTTGCAAAAAATTTCATGTTAAAATTTCGCGATGCACCATACCCCAAAAAACGTCGTTTAGGGCCTCAAAACGGCTCCGGAAGTTCAGGACTCGAAAAACTGCTAAAAATAGTAAATTATCAAAATTGCTAGAAAGGTGTTTTGAGCCAACTAGAAAAGGTGGGTGGCCATTGATATCCACCTGGATCAATCCTCCATCCTTAAGAAGCAATGGTCTCCATTGCGTTGAGTTCCCCCATTAGATGAGTAAATTTTTGTTGAATTTGGCCCCGGGTGAGCCACTTTCTTTGGTGCAATAACTACCCTGCTTTGACAACTCGATAAAGATGGATCCTTTGTTGTTGAGTGCCCTTGATCTGTGTGTCCACAATATGATCACTGGATGCCTGTTGTATGCAATTGTGGTTGAGCTATGTTGGTGTCAGTTGTTCTACTACATCTGAGGTGTCCAATAATGGTGAGAAAGAAGGCCAAAGGAGGTCCATGTTGAACACTGGGTGCAAGCCAAGGAAAGGAGGAATGTTGAGTGCAAAAGCATTATCCCACACGACCTTGGTGATGGTATACATACCATAACAGAGTGGGAAAATATTTCGATGTGGAGCCTGATGTTGATCATGGCACTGCTTGTACCTGTCATTGGACTTCTGTAGGATATCCTGAACCTGTTGGTTTGGATCCTCTCAATGAACCGAGTGGCTTTGTCAGCCTTAGATGGAGTAGGAGAGGAGTCGGTCGGGGTGACTGGAAGGGGAAGTGAAACATCTATGGGACCCAATGGTTGGAATCCCAACCCCACTTGAAAGGGGTTGTGGCCGGTTGAGCTATGCAGGGCTTGATTGTAGCTATGTTGGACATAGGGTAGACTCTCATCCCATGTGCGAGGGTGCTTGAAATTATACATGTGTAAGATATGCATGATCATTCGATTTATGACCTCGGTTTGGCCATCTGTCTAGGGGTGGAAGGCCATGGATTTGTTGAGCTTGGTGTCCAGTAGTGACCAGAGGCTCGAACAGAATGTGTTGAGAAATCGGCTGTCCCGATCTAAGACAATGGTTTGTGGGATTTCAAAATGTACCCAGACTCATTCAAAGAAGAGCTTGGTAGTGGCTTCTGTTGTGATGCTTTTCTTGCAAGAAACTAGATTTGCCATCTTAGAAAAGCGATTGAAAACCACCAAAACATACTCATTTCCCATCTTGGTGGATGGGAGGCCCAACATGTAGTCCATTGAGATGGATTCCCATGGTTTGTTAGGAGTAGGAAGAGGGGTGTACGTGCCTTGTTTCTTAGTGGTTGGTTTGGCAATAGCGTAGGCAGTGCAAGACCTGATATACTTGCTGGCCTCCTGTCGAAGTTTCGGCTAGGAAAAATGTTTTTGTAGCATTGCCACTGTCGTTTCAACACCAAAGTGTCCTGCCACCTGTCTGTAGTGGGATTCCCAGATCAGCTTCGCTCGCTCACTTGAGGGAACACATATATGGCCCAGACGACACAACAACCCATCCCGAAGATGGAAATTATCGACAACTGCCTTTTCACCCAACATTTGGTAGGTGGTGGTGAATTCCATGTCTATCTCATAGAGTTGGGGCCATCCAGAGGTCTCATGGCCACAAGAGTCTAGCACTATGGTGAATGCCATGATTGGTGGTCTGTTGAGGAAATTCGCGACGTGGTTGGTGCTTCTTGTTTTATGCTTGATGTTGAGGTGGAATTGCTGCAAGTATGTGGACCACATTTGATGGAGGTCATTCTGCAATTTTCCTTGTGTTTATATGAACTGCAGTGGCTTATGATCAGTGTGGATGACTATCTCCCTCCCAAGAATGTAATGTCTCCACTGGCGGCAGTCTTGCACAATGGAGTACATTTCTTTGCCATAAGTAGGGTACTTACAAACATCATTTGATAGTGTCGCACTATGATAGGCCACACGGTGGCCGTGCTACGTGAGAATGGCACCCACAACATAGTCTGAAGCATTAGTCTTAATCTCAAAGGGTTGTTGTAGGTCTAGTAGTGAAAGTACTGGGGATGAGCACAAGCACTGCATCAAATCATTGAACGCTTGTTGTTGGGGTTGGACCCACGCAAATTTTACCTTACCACCACCCCTAGTTCTTTGGCTCAGGGCGCATGCAATATGGGAGAATCTGAATACAAACCTGTGGTAGAAATTGGCAAGGCCTAAGAAGCTTCGAAGCTTGGTGAGTGTGGTTGGGGTTGGCCAGTCACAGATGACTTGGATCTTGCCTAGATCCACATGTATGCCATGTTGATCAATGATGTAGCCTAGGTAATGGACCCTGTCCATGCATAAGGAGCATTTTTCCAAGTTGGTGTATAGCTTGTGTTGTCGCAGGGTGTGCAAAACCTATTGAATATGTTGCAAGTGTTCGACCCAAGTCTTGCTGTAAATGAGAATTTCATCAAGATACACCACTACAAAAGTATTGGTGAATGGTTGCAGGATATCGTCCATCATCCTCATGAAAGTGGCTGGAGCATTTTTCAAACCAAAGGGCATGACCAACCATTCAAAAAGGCCTTCCTTTGAATTGAAGGTAGTCTTCCATACATCTGTCTGTTCTATCGGGACCTGGTGGTAGCCAGACTTCATATCAATCTTACTAAATTATTTGGCCCCCATGAGTTGATCAAGAAGGTCATCGATTTAAGGAATCGGGTACTGGTTTCTGACTGTGATTTTATTCAGAGCCCGATAATCAATGCAAATTCGCTAGGTTCCATATTTCTTTTGTACCAGCACAATTGGGCTCCCGCAAGGTGATGAGCTAGGATGGATGTGCCCCTTGTGGAGCAATTCTTGGATCTGTCACTTGAGCTCCTCATTCTCTAACAGAGAGCAGCGATAGACTGGCCCATTGGGCAGCGGTGTGCCAAGGGTCAGATCGATGGGGTGCTTGACCTGGAAGTGCAGAGGTACCCAGGTAGGTGAGGAGAATATATCCGAGTATTCTTCCATGACCTTATCTACTTGCTTCTGTTGTGTGGAGATCTCAACTGCAGAGACCCTGGATGTGGTTGTGATTTTTCTCTCATTTTGAGAGTGAATCACGAAGAAGACAAACTTCCCCATCTGAGAGATGACCTTCCTACATTTCTTAACAGAGTTCAAGGAAATAGCACTAGGTGGGACAACCTTGGGTATCCTGGAAAATTTCTTGTTCAAAGTAATAATAACACTACGCGGCCTAGACTCATATACAACATGACATTTCCATAAATAAGGTTGCACCAAAAGAACATAACAAACTTCGAGAGGAGCAACATCACAAAATACCTCGTCTTTGAAGGGCTTGATGCCATATGGTAGTTGACACTGTTGGCTGACGTGGAGATCGCTTCCTTGGTGGAGCCATCCAATGGTGTAGGGTTGTGGGTGCGATGTTGTCAACAACGCCATCCACTTGACAACCTCTACTAAGATGAGGTTCTTCTGGCTACCACTATCAACAATGAAGTGTAGTGGGGTGCCTTTTACCCACATCTGTGAATGGAAGAGGCCCTCTCCTTCTTCTGGCTCGTCTGGTTCACCATGCTGGAGCTTGGTGGTAGCAACGGTGGCACTGGGTTCCGTGTCAATGATCCATCTTCCCCTTTCTGGTTCTGACTCAAAGTCAGAACCCACATCTCATTCAGAGGCTTTCACTTTGGCCACCAGCGTCTTCTTTGAGCGACAGTCAACAGTGTTATGCCAAGGGCTCTTATGGAAGTCACACCACCTCCTAATATCTTTGTTTGTATTTCTGGTGTCCTTCTTTGCTTGTGGCTTGGAATAGTTGTCCTAATACTATCCATATTTTCTTTATTCTTTGTTCTATGGGTTGGGGCCGCCCTTCCCTGGATTTTTTTGTGCGGGGTTCCCCGGCTCAAATTGTCACGTCTTTTGTTTGAGCTTCTACTCGATTTTGACGGTATATCGGTAGGCCGCACCCAAGGATGAGATGTCCAAAAATTCCATTTTGGTCTAGATGTATCTATGCAGAGCACCGCGATCCTTGAGCACCATCTGTCTCTCTGAATCTTTGATACCCATATTGGTGCGCAAGGTATGGAAGATATCTGTGAAATATGACACTACTTGGTCTCTTTCTTGCTACAGTGTGGTCGATTTGGTATACAAGTCTTCATAACTTTGGACAGGGTATTATTGTTCCTTAATAGCATCCCTAAATGATTCCCAGGTGTCTGTGACTGTAAATAATGAGGATTCCTCTATTTCCTTTTGCTCACAAAAAGTTTCCCACCAATATTTGACCTGGGGAACGGCTTTGAGGAGCGCAAAAGTAATATTTTCTCTATTCAAAAAGTTACAGACAGAGAAATACCCTTATAGTAGATTCAACCACTTGTATACATCATCTGTGTATATATGACCTTCAAATATAGGAATATCGAAGTTTATTTGTACCTTGAAGGGGGCAGTGCCTCCGCTCAAAGAAGATGTGTCGCCTGTTGGTAGTCGCCAAAGGATTTGCGTGAAATTATACATCATCTCATTCCTATGTTGCGTGAGGGCTTCATCAATCAATAGTTTGAAAGGATCTCCTGTCCTGCCATCTTTCTTTTCTCCTTCCATGAGAGGTTGCTTGGGTGTGCGAGAGCTTTTGTCCTCAAGAGAAACAAGCTCGAGACCCAAATCTTTGTACTCCGACCTCATTGGGAACATGCATTAAGACGACAAGGAGTAGACCGCTCTAATACCACTAATCCATATTTTATGAGTAGAACGAAATGACTACAGATTATTACCAAATGCTTAACACAAAATAATAGAGATATAGTAAAACTGGTTTTCTATTCAATAAGAAAATAAGCTGAAACTGTAAAATGCAGTGGAAAACAAGCTTGTTGGATTGGTGGCATCTTATCTCTGAGAAGATATGTGATGACTATGCTCATTCGCTAGAAGATGATTACAATGAGGCTCTCAAGGCCTTTTTACAATAAACATGAGTTTCAAAATCCCTAAACATCCAAATACCGAACCCTAGGAGATGAAGTGCCAAAATTCATGTGGGCCCCATTTGGGTAAGTCAGTACATCAACTTCCTGGGGTTGTAAATTTTTCATATGATCTCCATTTTAGGCATATGATAGCCCATTGGAAATATCTATCTGAGGAAAAACATACCCCAAAAAATGTCATTTAGGACCTCAAAACGGATCCGGAAGTTTAGGACCCAAAAAACTGCTAAAAATAGTAAATTATCAAAATTGCTAGAAAGTTGTTTTGAGCCAGCTGGAAAAGGTGGGTGGCCACCGATATCCAACTATATCACTTCTTCTCTTGGAGGCTAATAACCTAATATAAATTATCTTCTTGATCCGACAAGTCTTCTAGAGTTATTAGCCAACTCATTAGGGTTTCTTCTTGCTTTCCAGGGTATTCTATTCTCGTTAGGCTCACACGTGGAGGTAAATACCTCCTGCAGCTACCATAATACCAAAATCATATGCTAGAGAGTAAACATGGATGGACAGTCATTTATGTGATGGAAAGAGGGTGGAGTTAGGAAATGATCTTGGAATATTGTGAGAATACCAAGTGGGGGATGGGATTGAGGCCCCCAATGTATCATGGATCGCCTCCCACCCGATCCGGGTGCCCTAGATTTGTTTAGGAGAGGTGAGACTTGGAAATATATTTGTATTCCATAAATAGGGGGAGGTATAAAGGGGTTCCCACTTCTATACTGATCAACGGAATTCTTTGAGAGCTCCTGCATTGGCAAGAAAATATGCAACTTTATTGGTCGATATTTTGATGTTGGTGGGAATGATGATTTCAATAAGAGAGATTAGTTGTTGTATGTGCTAAAGACTACATTATAGTCTCCATATTTTGGATATCTTGGAAATGGGGGATTTGTTATGGAGTTTTCAAAGAATATATAAAATGATATGAGATTCCCCTTCCATAATGAGTTTGTGAAATCTCTCTTTGAAAAATAAAATGAGGCATTGTTCCAAAGCTTGGATTTCTTCTTTATTATTAATATCTAGGCCAATAAAATTAGAGAACAACCACATTAGAACTCCCTTCTCATCATGAATTTCTTCACTAATACCAGTCGAGCCTAGGTTTCCCTTGGAGGCATTGTCAAAGTTTAATCTAAGGAATCAAAAGGGGAGGGTTCCAAGAATTAGGGATGGTTATATGAGACTTCGTTATGGAGGGGTTGGGATTTCTAGAGAGGTTCATTGATGCAGGCGTGCTCGCAAGCACATCCGCTCACAATATCTTCTCTCTTTCGCAGTCCAAAGAACTCTAAGCTCTTCTAATTCCCTATCGGGAATTTTTCACCCACAACAAACTTTTCTCGCGATCCCCTCTCTGCACTCGGAGGATCGGACTTCACGACTTCATGGGGTCAAAGGTCGAGTGCTAGACCCTCGAATCCCCGAGACCCGATGAACAATCAATATTGATCCCCTCTTTCTTCTATCGGGACTTTCCCTATCACGAATTCGACATTCGCGATGTCGAGCAACTCGGTTCTCCGACTCCCGATACCTGATATGCCGAAATTTCGATGCACATGCTAGTTGACTATTCAACACCTTTACTCCATCGACATTTCAGAGTTCGTGGGATCGCAAATCCTAATGCATATATTTCGGGACTCCTCGTCACGAAACTCCAATAGCTCGTGCCACCTGTCCTCCACTAACTCTGTTGTGGCCCACGCTATCCTTTAACTGTCGGGAAATCGAGTATCGCGATTTCACAATTTCTGTTGCAATGGTTTGGAGTTTCAATCCACGAAACCCCGATACACGATATACGTGTAGATCCAACGACTCTCGTGGCTCAGATCAACGGCTCTGCCCCTCCTGAACTTTGAACTTCTAGAGAATATGACGTTGTATCTCCCTTGCACCTCCGCAAGATCCAATGGCCCACGGATTATCGTGAATCCTCCTTGGAGAACACTAACTGTTCGTTTCTCCTTTGATAATTCCTGCGAGATGACTAAGTGTTTCTCCACAGAACTCATCTGCCTGCACACAAACTTACAATGCTTGCTTAAAACTTCAAGGCACAACTCCTCTGCGCTGTCCTTCAACAACTTCAAAGGCCTTGTCCCTCCTGAGCTCTCTCATGACCTTCAAGTCCTTCCAGAAACTCTTGCATGCACTCCTTGCGACAACCTTCAACCACGTTCAAGTGTTGAAGTCACTCGACTCTGGACACACCTGCGGCAGTAGTCCTTCAATTCTCGCTCAGGTTCGCACCCCTGAACTTCACTCGGCCTGCACACTCTTTGCACGACTCTTGTTCCCAACTGCACTTTGGGATGAATGAGAACAAAATATACCTCTATCTAAACCCTCTGTCAATGCACTCCTTGTGGACAACTTGAACTACACTCCTTGCAGGAATCCTTGCTCAGATGGAGAAACAATTGAAACTCATTCCTTCTTCCCTTCAGATTTCAAACTCAACCATGAAATCTTATACAAAGCATATAAAAGAAAATGTGTAGCAGGAAGCAAACATTCATGAGCATAACATCAATACACAGAGAACAACACAAAACCATGAATTTGAATCAAACTCTTCTATTAATTCAAATATCTATACATGGGTGTTCTACACAACTTTCTGCATGCTCTTGCTCTTCTTCCTCTTCAGAATAATGTTACAATGCACAATGAGGGTGTCTATATCCCATTTCCCTCTTGCGCTCTAAAGTTGTCTAATCTAGAATTAAATTCTATCTACCTACATTAACTACTTTAAATGTCGTCTACCTACTAAGGACGAGAGCTAAAGGCTCAAGGTCCATTTACATTTACAAGTGTGTCTCATCTTAATGGCTTCATTTAAGATGGCGCAACAATCTAAGGGAATTTTCAAAATTTGTGCTGGTGTGTGTCCAATTGTCCTTTGCCTTTCATGCTGGCTCGCTTGACGTGAGAGATGCTCTTGCATCATTCATTATATCCATATCCTTAAATATATGGATTTCCTGAGTTGTCCTTATCCAGTCCCACTCTACCCAGGGCCTCAAGAGAGTAATTTCCTTTATGTGCCACTTGATGTTCTTCCAAATGATTTTCTTCTCAGAATGTTGGTTTTTTAATATGAAATGATTCCTTTCCTTCCATATTTTCCATAGAAGGAAGCCAGGGAGGATCTTTTAAGCTCAGTTGATGATTGGGTTAGAGAAGGAATTGTCCCTCTAGCCAACAACGGTTTTGTTCATGTTGTCTCTATTACAATCCATGGTGTAGAAGTTCATGCCCCCCAGATCCAAGAGTGAAATGGAGATTGAGTAGCTATTGAGAAGGTTTTCCATGTGTTTCCCTTCTTTAGGACAAAGGTGGCAGATCCAGGGGCGAACAAATCCTATTTTGGTGAGGTTATCCCAAGTGAGAATTTCCCCCCAGGAAAGAAGCCAGAGGAAGAATGATATTTTTAGCCATAGATTTTTCCCCAAGGATTTCTTCCATATGGGTTTTTTTTGTTGATCCATCCCATTGGAAGCTAACCTAGAAGCTTATTTGAGAGTAAAAAATCATGTAGTTTTATAGCCCTATCTCATAATGTCTTCTCCACTTTTAACTTTTATTTGTTTGTTGTTGAGGTCTTTCCAAAAGTTGTCCCATTCGAGGTTACAGGGCAGAAAATTCCATTGATATTTAGGAATCCAGGATCTCCATTGGTCATCTAGTTTTTGGGAAGCCAATATTGGTTCAAGGTTTTCCTTCCTCATTTGATCATATTAGTATTGATTTATTGTAATTATGGTTTGCTACTTAAAGATGGGTTTTTCTACTAGACATCATCCCAGAATAAAGATTGTTTTCCATTTCTAATTTCCCAAAATCTATGCTTGCTAATGAGATCCTTATTTTTCCATGATGAGTTCCAAATAATTGAGCTAGGGTGGTGTCCATCAAAGTGGATGAGTTATTTATGGTTTATTGTGGGTCAAGATTTATTATGTTAGAATCTCCTCCAAAGTTATTCCTTATTTTTAAGATAGTGCCACCAAGTTTTATCCCATAGGGTATTGCTAAAAAATTTATGATATCTAAGACCAAGCCCATATGAATGCTTGGGGAAGTAGAGTTTTTCCCAATATACAAGTTCCCATTTGTGATATTTTTATCCTCCCCCCCATAGGGAGGAGCATTGGATATTGCACACAACTTTGAGGATGTTCTTTGGGGAAGCTAGTGTTGAGAAGATATAGAGAGGCATGGCTTGAAGAATGAATTTTAGGAGAATCAATCTGTAGGGAGATTTGAGGCATATGTAAGTCCAACATGATAGCTTGTGTTCCATCCTTTTGAGTAGATCTTCCCATGAGGAGTTTCACATAGCCTTTTCCACCAAGGGGGCTCTGAGATAATTGGGTGGAAGGGGGCTCCTTTGGAAGCTGAGAATTCTGAAAATATGGGTCTACAGAACCAAGGGAGTGTTAAAGAAAAAAACATGATATTTAGCTTGATTGATAGCAGTACCTGAGGCTTCCATAAATTCCAAGCGAACTTGGTTGATAGCATTGGATTTCCAAACTGAGGGTGCCCCCATGATCATTCTACCATCCACAAATTACTGGTGGGATATAAGAATATCATCACCATGTAGTCGTAGTCCTAATATCTTTTCATATTCTACAACTTAGTTTAGAGCTAGACCAAGGTCTTCAACCTTGAGAATGAAGAGAAAAGGAGAAAGAGGATCACCTTGTTGACTTCCCCGAGAGGGTGTGAAGGTGGCAGAGGGTGATCCATTAATGAGAATGGAGAAAAAGGATGATGATATGCGAGTGAGGATCCACTTTACCCATTTGGGAGAGAAACCAAAGGATAAGAGTGTCGATTGTGAATCCTAATTATCATCCTAATTCATATTTAGGTCAAAGAAACTATAGGATACACAATTACTAGTACAAAATGAAAGATAAGTGACCACAGGACCAAAAACATTTGTCACCATAGTTTTTTTAAGGGATAAATGACCAAAATTGATAATTTTAAGTGAGCTAACTAAAAAATACCAAGATAAATGACCACTTTTGGTCACGGGATAAAACTAAACTAAAAAAGACCAAGATAAATGACCAAATTTGGTCACGAGATATCTAGACTAAAAATGACCACATAACAATTGGTCATTTATTTGGTCATTTTTAATTGTGGATCACTCTGACAATGAAAAATTGCAATTTTGACAATGAATTTGTACAATTTACTAAATTCTAACACTGCATATGGATTCAGAGACCCTCTAGAAAAGGGTCTCTGAATTTAGTAAATTTTAGACCCCCTCATGTGTCACAACTCAACTATTAACACCAAATTATCTATCATGACGATGTCCTAGCTGGGAGTTGCTATGGATAATATTATATAATCATCTTGAAGTTAATTCCCTAATTAGGAGCTAATTAATTACCTTGAATTACTAGATCGACCAACCATGGGAATTACTCCATATAGTTAATTATTAGACTTTATATTGAAAAATATTGAGAGATTTAATTTAGGGGGGCTTAAGTAATTGACAAAAAATTAGCTATATATCATGACGATGTCAATGTAGCTATCTAGTAAGCTTATAAAGATTATATAAAAGTCTTGAAAAATCCCCTAGGAACTAATTACCTTGAACTAGATCCAACCATGGGAAACTACTCCATATAGCCAATTATTAGACTTTATATTAGACATTGAGTGATTTAATTTGAGAGACTTAGTCATAGTTATAAAAATTATTCATATAGCATGTGTAAGTTAAATGGGTACTTTTTCATTAATATACCATATCAAGAAATGAACCAATATTGAAAGTATATAATATAAAATATTACAAGTTTATAATATGAAATAAAATTATATTGGAAATTTTTCATAATATAAAATAAAATTATTATTGTACTTACTTATGAAATATTATTAAATTTGAAGGTTATGGCATGATGATAGTGTATGCACTCGACAAGTAATAAGGAATTTGCATAGCATGTGGAATGATAGTGCATTTCGATTCATAATTTTTTGGCATTGCAATTAATCCATTACTAGAAGCCTGTATTGACTGACTTGGGGAAGCGAGCAGGGTTATCGACCGACCTTGGGAAGCAAGGAGAGTTATCAACCGACATGGGGAAGCTCAATTCAGAAAGATCAATCTCATGGATTTTAAGTAATTTCTTTTGTCCTTATTAACAACCCATTTCTTTATAAATTTCTCAAAAAACTATCCCGAAAATAAATAAAGGTTAGTGTTTTATACCTGGTTTTTATGGTAGGCATTGAATTTATGCATTAGGACGTAGGTTTGTATTGAAGTGCATTGTTTGGATATTAGTTTATATATATATATATATATATATATATATATATATATATATATATATATATATATATATATATATATATATATATATATATATATATNTTTATATATATATATATATATATATATATATATATATATATATATATATATATATATATATATATATATATATATATATATATATAGGTTTATATCTACCTCATTACTTGTTTAGTGGTATGTGCTCACATTAATTTAGTTGGCATTTTCTCTATGATCTAGTTGTGTTGGACATTGGAAATGATTTATTTACTTTGATGTCTATTTGTGTCTTGATACTCTAATTGAAAATAGGGAATAACTTGCATGCCTACGAGCATTACAATTTGGTGTCTTGGTTCCTTTTGGTTCATGTGTCTTGATACTCCGATTGCAAATAGGGAATAACTTGTGTGTCTTGATACTATGTTTTTAGTTGTATGTGCATATTGGAAGTATTTGGAATTGAAATAATTAGGAACTAAATAAAATAAGTTTCTTATAAATAGACAACAACATAGGTAGATTTAAAATTAATCACTATTGAAAGGAAAATCTCTAAATATGTGAATATTACTTCAAAGGGATGATAAGGATCTCTGTTGAAAGACTAGTTCACAAGATATGTATTTGTAGGTTAAACCACTTAGAACTGTCCCAAAAGGATTCATCCAATAATCATTTAATAAAATTAATTAAGTCACTTATATTCTCTCTCTCATTTATGGAATAGTGCATGTTAGTTTGAGAGGGGTGTCCTTAAGAAATTCAAATGTTTTTTGTTAGATTACTGGTGTATAACTTACTTTGAACCTACAATTATACATGTTTCTCTACAATCAAATAATTTAAAATATACAATACTAATTCATGATCAACAAGAAAGAAAATTAGGTATGATAAAATTAATCTTTAAAATCACAAAAATCTTAATTTATTACTCTGGATAGTTCTGCAAAGAAAGTTGCATATATGCAATGTAAGTGAGCAAATTTCACAGAACAATATTTGAAAGACAATGGGAAAAAAATGAGATATGAAGGTCTCTTGGAAAAATTAGCAAACAATTATCTTAAAATGATGAGTAAAAACCTTCAAACAATGAGTAAATTACTCTAATATAATCCCATTCATTCATTGGTTCCATAGTCGAGAAGGGCATGGAATATGGACAAGAGAAATACCAACAAGGAAAAAAATCTCACCAGTAAAAGGAACTTACAAATTTAAGTCGTAAAGCTCAAAGTACATTCTGTTGTATTAATAGTCAAAGGAGGTTTTAATGTCCAAAAAGTATCAAAGTGAGAGTTATTACAAATAAAATTTTCATACCATCAATATTCTCAAATTTATCAGAAAGGATGATGATCTTTTTGATATTATCATAAGAGCAACAAGTACATGGATATATGAAACTTCATATTAACTTCACATCCATGAAAAATTCTTACAGGATCTGGAGAGTAGACCTCAAGACTCTTTTTCACTGACACCACTCAATGATAAGTTCTATGGAAGAAATTTGAGAGACTCAATGATAGCCAAAAGACTCAAGTTCACAACTAAGATAAATACAAGAAGCAAGGTAAAAACTAGAGGCACCAATGATCTGTTTCCTTGAACTCCTTAAATATTTGACCCTTCATCCAATTCTTGACTTCATTTAACAAAAACCCTAGAAAAAAATTATCTTTCATCCAAGGTCAGCACTACTAGAGTTATAACTTATCATGCATCTCACCAATAAAAGCTAAGCTCCACTATTGAAAAGGAGATTCAACCACTACAAGCTCCAAAGATAATGTTGGCAACTTCTAATTTCCTGTGAAACACTTACAAGGCTTACAAGCTCTAACATATTGATTTACATCAGAAAATAGAGTTGGTCATAATTAACATGCTCAAAGTATCATGTGTGTTGTAATCTTGGCTGTGAAGTACCCAACACATACAATATGAAATTCCTTCGTGATCTCTTTCGCAATTCTTTAAGTAGATGTTTTCCAATGAAACATCATGATAACAAGGAATTTTCATGGTTGACCTAAACCTTTTGGTTGGTGGCATAGTTTGTCTAATTATGGAATATAATCAAATTCTAGAAGCCCTACCACATCTCTGTAAAATTGTTTTCACTTGTATGACTTGGTGGCTAAAATAAAAATTTTCTTTGGACTTATACCTATTTTGTAGGGCTTTTGTTTGCATGCAATATTACCCTTTTGTTCTAGATTGAAGGCATGCAATTCCTTTTGGTTGGTTGTGTGTCTTGATACTCTGATTGAAAATAGGGAATAAATTATATGTCTTGATACTCTTGGTTGGTTTCATGTCTTGATACTCTGATTGAAAATAGGGCATAACTTGCGTGTCTTGATATTCTGATTGCAAATAGGACATAACTTGCATGTCATGATACTCTGTTTTCACTTGTATGCCTTAGTGTCTTGATACTCTGATTGCAAATAGGGCATAACTTGTGTGTCTTGATATTTTGTTTTCACTTGTATGATTTAGTGACTTGATACTGTGATTGCAAATAGGGAATACCTTACATGCCTACGAGCATTACAATTTTTTACTGAATTGATTAATGTGAAAGGAACACAGAGGATACTGAATTCAATATTATTGTATTCTAACAATAAGTTCTTTAGTACAATACCAAAAATAAATTAGTGGGTTTTAGGAAAAAATATTATTGTTTGAAGTAGATGTTTTCCAATTAAAAATCATGATAACAAGGAATTTTCATGGTTGGCATAAACCTTTTGGTTGGTGGCACAATTTGTGTAATTCTGAAATATAATCAAATTCTACAAGCCCCGCCACATCTCTACTTGTAAAAAAAAATTCACTTGTATGATTTGGTGGCTAACCGAAATTTTTTCTTTAGACTTATACCTATTTTATAGGGTTTTTGTTTGTGCACAATATTACCCTTTTGTTCTAGATTGAAGGCCTACCACATTTGTAGTAGAAAAAGTGTTTGTACTTGTATTCTTATTTGGATAGATCAATTTTTTTATTTTGAAAGGGAAGTTCACTGTGTTTGAAATGTAAATATAGTCTAAAAGGTCTATTAGACTTATATTTATAGTAATGTTTGTTATTGCTTTATTCTTTGGTCGAGTCAATTTTTTTTTCAAGGGGGAATCTTATGGAGAGATTCTAAAATGAAAACAGACTCTAGACGCCCCAATATAACTTTATTTATAGATCTGCTTGTGCTTGCATGATTCTCTTGTTGGGGAATTTCTTTGAATAGGAAACTTGTGTGTTGATTTTGGGGCATAAGAACTTCCATTCACAATAGATATAGGTACAAATAAAGATACATCAATAATTAGAGAATTTGGATCATCATGTGAATGCATCAAGATCTATGGTCTTCGGAGGGTTCCACCACATCCAACTCTTATATTTCCTATACCATATTTTCTTTCTTCAGCCATATGTATAATTATCTTAAAAAAAATAAGGATTTGAGGTACAAACCTACACAGTTCTTTAGGTGGAATATTTACACCATACATTCCAATGAATGTGAGAAAGTTCATAAGGGAGTAATCCCCAAGCATATGACTAGACTTATTTTACAAGAAATAAATAGTACTACAATAGATGATATGCCTACACCCTAGTAATCGGATAAGTATACTCTAACATGATCTATTGTAGTCTATAGGAATTGGTTTGATATTGCATTTCAATTCAAGATGAGATAGATGAAAAGAGTTGAAAGTAAGATTAACATAACGATGTCATAATTCAATGCAGAAAATTGAACATGAGTCATTGCCCAGTTTTGTCAACGAATGAATACCATGCACATGATGAGAGAATAGCCTATGAGAAGATCTTGGAGAAATATGAATGTCCTTGTAATGATTATCTCAGAGGGAACATGAGAATAAGACAAGTGATTTTTTAACATATGATGAGATTCGGTAATAGCAATATAAGCCCTTTCCCTCAAAATAGTTATACAAATAGGATACCATTGCAAATCATGAAAGACGTAGAGGCACCAAACATAGACGAAGAGAAAACAAATGCAGATGTACATAAAACAATGTTAAATGAAGGGATTTAAGTTGATATAACGATGAATGAGGGTTTCAAGGATGATTGGTAGACATTGATGGAGGACGCTTCAAAACCTATGTATGGTACTTGCAAGGTAATTCATTTGAAATAAATCATTCTAATTATTAATTTGCAAACAATGCATGGTTGGACAAATGAGAGTGTTTATGAGTTATTGGCATTTTTACATCAGTTATTACCACCTCACTCCAGATTTCCAAACACATAGAGTGCATGTAAAGCACAAATCACTAAGCTAGGATTAGGGTACGAGAACATCCACACATGTGTGAATGGTTGTGTATTATTTCAAAAGAATCATTCAAGTGAGACTGAATGTCTGAAATGTAAATAATCGAGGTATAGACTAGGGTTGAAATCAAATTCAATGCCCATAAAGATTCTTCTCCACTTTACAGTAATCCCACAGTTACTTCAAATTTATAGATGTCAAGACATTGTTGAGATTATGCAATGGCATGCCCAAAATAAGAGAATCAATGGAAAACAATGGTATGTGGTTGATTCTAATATGTGGATGGAATTTGACAACAAATGACCCAATTTTTCCCAAGATAATATAATATTGGGTTTAGATTTAGATGGGGTGAACCCATTCTCAAATCAGAGTACTAAATGGTCAACTTGGCCAATGTTTTTGATAAATTATAACTTTCCTCCATGGTTAGAGACCAAATCATTTTTCTTGATGTTGTCATTGATTATACTAGGAAAGAAAAGTGTGAATTAATATACAATTGATGTTTATTTAGAGCCATTATTTGATGAACTAGAAGAATTGTGGAAATAAATTGAAGCAATTCAAATTTTGATTCACAATAATTCAATCCAATTCACTTTAAGATCTTATTTATTGCTTACGATACACGATCTTTTTGCATATGGCATATTGACTAGTCTCAATGTTCATGGATACCATGGATGTTTAGATTTCATCCTTAAGCCTTTTGTGAGGAAATCAAGTAGTTTGCATAAGTGTATTTATTGTGGACATCATGCTTAACTTAAAATGGAGCATCCATATCATAAAAAAAGTTCACATTTCAATGGTCACGAAGAGAATCGTGAAGCACCATTGAGAACAAAAAGTGATTACATTATTGAGAATGGAGAGAAAAGAATGTGGTTTATTGAGAATGGTGTCACTGTCCACAGTAAAAATGATCCACTCAATGATAGTGGTGTAAAACAATTGTGCATATTCTATAAGTACCCATAATTTAAGCATATAACCATTAGGGATACTGTTGACTTTATGCATATTGATAAAAACATATCTTTTTATATTATAGAAACTCTTTTTGGTGCATATGATACAGTGTCATCATGCCTAGACCTTCAAGAACTAAATATTCGTCGAAATATTTGGGTTGAAAAATATGATGATGGAAAATTTAGATAACATGTTTCTCCTTATGTGTGGACAAAGGAAATGCATGCATAATTCTTAACATTGATGTCTCATACTTTCTTTCCTACTGGATATGTGAGTAGTAACGTTAGAAGGAAAATTGACACTAATGACTTAAGAGGCCTCAAGACCCATGCTTATAATGTCATAATTGAGGATATTTTACCTATTGCAGTCATATCAAGATTGGAAAAGGGGCCAATATTGGAAATTATAAGGTTGTGCCTAATATTGAAGAGAATGAGTAAGCATGTGTCAGAGCCTCCAGACTTTGATAATTTGAGGGAAGAGGTTGTTGAAGTCCTTTTCTTATTGGAACGAGAATTTGTAGCAACAATATTGCATATTTGTATGCATCTTGTTGTACATTTAGAATATGAACTAGAATACTATGGCTTGATAAGAACTATATGGATGTACCCTATTGAATGATATATGAAGGTTCTGAAAAAGTTTGTTTGTAATAAGGAAAAACTAGAAGGTAGCATGTGTGAAGGATATTCAATACATGAGGCCATAGGACTTTTCACAGAATATATGAGGGATTTTGCTAATGTCAATCGACGTGTATGGGATGATGATGAATATGAGAGATTTGAAGGTGATGTGTTATAAGGAAATGGATGTCTCTTTAAGATATCAAATGAGGAAATAAATGAGATACATGCTTATGGTCTTCAAAACACATCCTCATTTGATAACTGGCGCATGTAAAATTTTATTTACATGACAATTTATTTATTTAATTTCATTTAATAGTTAAATTATTATCATTTTTACTCTCTTAAATATTATTCATATTCAATGTAGAAAATACGGAGAAGAGATTCAAATAGGGATGCATCCATCTCGAAAGCGTACACTTCAGGACTTGAATATTGGATATTTTCTTTTCCAAATTTTTATGATTAGATTGTTGGTGCAATTAGTGATGCACTCAAAGAAGGATAAGATGTATTGATAGAGGAAATTGGGCTTTTACGATATCCAAATATATCAACTACTTATTTCAATGGGATGTGGACCTATGGTAGTCACTTAAGAGTGGAAGAAAAGGACATAGGAAAGGAAAATTGTGATTGTATTTTTAGTTTTGAATTTCGTCAAGAAACTGTAAAGAAATTTTATCTTGGATTCATATAGGAAATCATTCAAGTTGATTATAGTGAGACTAGTCCCATTGATCCAGTTGGCTAATGGTGACCACCCACCTATTCCAATTGGCTCCTCTTGTTTGTTTTTATTTCAACATGTTCTTCTGTAATTCTTTGTAATTGTGGGTTATACACTTATGGGGTTGTTTGAAGCCCCACACATATTCCAGGTGGATATTGGTGGCCTCTCACCTAATCCAACTAGATTATTTTGTATCTTTTCATGTCAACATATCTTGCTATAATTCCAGGGCCGTTTTGAAGGCCTAAACAATGTTTTTTTGGCTCGCCATAGTCAAACCATAAACATAGTCAAATTTTCATGGATGAATGTGTAGTTGTTTGAAAGACCTTTCCAGCACGCTATCACATGCCTAAAACGAAGTTTGTATGCAAAAGTTATGAATCTGAGAAGTTGAGGTACCAACTTACCCAAGGGGGCCCACATGACTTCTAACATTTCACCTTCTAGGGTTAGGTTTTTAGATATCTAGGGATTTGGAATTCATGAGTAATATGAAAAACATCTAGAGCATCATTATAATTGGTTCTACACAGACGGATGTGCATAGAAGCCATATCTCTTCTCAAAGATAGCTACCACCATTCGAGCAGGTGTTTCAATTCTGCAGTTTTCAGTTTCAACCTATTTTATTATTCAATAGAAGATATTGTTCATTGGATATATGTTTTATTCTTCATATCTCTATGTCTATTAAATTCAGTCTGTTAATCAATTTGTGCCACTCCTAAATACACATCAGTGGTATCAGAGAGATCTTCTCTTCATTTATTTTTCTTCGTGCATGTCCCTGACAAGATCTAGGTACATGAAGTTTGGAATCAAACCAATCGAGCCATTGCAAGATCAACCACGTCGAGTTAGAAAACAACCCATGGGGGACAAAAATAAATATGATGGAGAAAGAGATCCCATTAAAATGTTGCTCATGGAAGCCCTCACGTGACAAAGGAACAAAATGATGGACAACTTCCCACATATCCTTTGATGGTTTCCCATAGGAGAAGCATCTTCATCAAGCAACCATGCAACCCCCTTCAAGGTACATGTAAATTTTGATATTCCAATATTTGAAGGATTAAAATATGCAGATGCTATAGATAAATGGTTGAATCTGCTCAAAGGGTATTTTTCGGTCCACAATTTTTCTGATAGGGAAAAGATCACTTTTGGACTCCTCAAGGTCGTTCCCCATGTTAAATACTAGTGGGATACTTACTTTGAGCAAAGGTTCATAGAGGAATCTATAATTTTTGTGGTGGCCCCTACATGGGATTCCTTCTAGGATGCCATTAAAGAAAAATACTACCTTTTTTGGAAGCTACGAGGACTAATACACTAGATGGACCACCCAACATCAATAAAGGGACCATAAATTACTAGATTTCACCAATATTTTCCATACATTATGAGCATGGGGTACATGTTGATCCAACTAATATCCAAGTCATCCATGACTGTCCAGCCCCGACCACACTGACCAAGCTTCGGAGCTTCTCGGGACTAGCCAACTTCTTCTGACGGTTCATGTTATGATTCTCCCATATTGCATGGGCCCTCAAGCAAGTGACCAAAGGCGGTGGCAGGCCCAATTTAATGTGGGGGAAGGAGCAACAATGAAAATTCAATGATCTGAAGAATCTCTTATGCTCAACTCCAGTACTATCCTTTCCCAATCTGCAACAATTGTTCGAGATTGAGACTGATGCATCTAACTATGTTGTGGGCACAATTCTCACTCAGCATGGTCATTCGATGGAATACCATAGTTAGACACTCTTAGATACTATATGTAAATACCCCACCTATGAAAAGAAAATGTATTCTATTGTACAAGCTTATCATCAATGGAAACATTATATTCCGTGAAAGGAGACAATCATACACACTGATTAGAAGCCTCTATAGTTCATATAGACACAAGGGAAATTATAGAATGACTACCATCAAAAGTGGTCCACCTACCTGTAGTAGTTCCATATCAACATCAAGTATAATACATGTATCTCAAATCATGTCGCTGACTGCCTTAGTCGACCTCCTGTGGCTACACTCACCATTTTTCTCTATTCATGTGGACCTGAAGCATCTGAGTGGCCCCAACTTTATCAGCAAGATCTAGACTTAGCCACCACCTATCAGCTCTTGGGTACAAGCGCAACTATCACTGATTTTCACATTCAGGATGAACACTTATGCCACCTAGGCCATCTCTATGTTCCTACAAATGATCTTGTTAAGATGATTTGGGAAGCCCACTATAGTCGGATGGCATGGAGAAAACTGTGGTCATTCTTTAGAAACATTTTTATTGGACAAAACTTTGACAGGATGTCAACAAGTATATCAGATCTTACACTTCTTGTGCCATTTCCAACCCAACCATCAATAAGAAAGGCTTATATGCCCCTTTTCCTACTCCCGATAATCCTTGGGAACCATATCAATGGATTACATGTATGTCCTTCCATCCACCAAGCAAGGTAGTGACTGAGTATTTATGGTCGTTGATCAGTTTTCGAAGATGACCATCCTCACAGCCTGCAAAAAGAATATCATAGTGGTAGATAATTCCAAGATATTCCTTTAATGAGTGTGGGTATACTTTGGGATACCACATACTGTCATCATCAACCAAGAAAATAGGTTCCTCAACACATTTTCGTCGAGTCTTTTGTCACTATTGGACACCAAGCTCACATACTCCACTGCTTTCCACCCCCAAACAGATGGCCAAACAGAGGTCGTCAATCGGATTATTGTGCACATATTATGCATGTATAATTTTAATCATCCATGTACATGGGATGAGAGTCTCCCCTATGTTCTGTATAGTTACAATAGGGATCTCCATAACTCCATTGGCCATAGCCCATTTCAAGTGGGTCCAGAATTCCAGCCCTTGGGACCCATTGATGTTGCACTTCCTCTTGCCACCACATAGACACACTCTTACCATGATCAGTCTGTGATCGACAAAGCCACCAGATTCATTGAGCATATTCAACACATCCACCAACAGGTCTAGGAGATTTTGTAGAAATCCAATGCTAAGTACAAGTGGTGCCATGATAAACATAGGGTACCACACCAGTTTCAGGTTGGCGACAAATTTTGGTTACATTTGCAGAAGAAGCATCTCATAGGTCCCCATCGGAAGCTCTTCTCACTTTGTTATGGGCCTTACACTATCACCAAGGTTGTGGGTAGAAATTCTTTTGAGCTCAACACTCCACCTTTCCTTGGCCTACACCCAATGTTCAATGTGGACCTCCTTCGACCATATTTTCCACCATTATCGGACACCTCTGAGATAGCAGAACAACTGACACCCAAAAATATCAACCCCAATTGCATGGAACATGCATCCACTGATCGAATAGTCGACACACAGGTCAAGGGAAACTACCAGCAAAGGATCCAACTTTATCGCATTGTCAAGGTAGAGAAACTCCTATACCAAGTCCAGTGGCTCACCTGAGGCCAAATCCAACAGAAGTTTCCTCATCTGATGGGGGAACTCAATGCATTGGAGAACATTGCTTCCTAAGGGGGGAGGATTGATTCAGTTGGTTATTGGTGGCCACCCACCTATTACAACTAGATCCTCTTGTCCATTTTTAGTTCAACACATTCTTCTATACTTCTTTGTATTTATGGGTTCTACACTTTTGGGGCTATCTGAAGCCCCACACATCTTCCAAGTGGATATTGGTGGCCTCTCACATAATCCACTAGCTTATTTTGTATTTTTTCATGTCATCACATCTTGTTGTACCTCTAGGGATGTTTTGGAGGCCTAAATAATGTTTTTTTGGCTCACCACAATCAAATTGTAGACAGATTCAGAGTTTGATGGTGGAATGTGTAGTTCTATGAAATACCTTTCAAATGGGCTATCATGTGCCTAAAACAAAGGTCCTGTGCAAATGTTATGACACTAGGAAGTTGAGGTACCAACTTACCCATAGGGGTCCACATGACTTTTGACATTTCACCTCCTAAAGTTAGGTTTTTGGATGTCTAGGGTTTTGGAATTCATGAGTAATATCAAAAAGGCCTCTAGAGCCTCATTGTAATTGAGTCTTCTTAGACAGATGTGCATAGAAGCCACATCTCTTCTCATATATAGCTACCACCATTCGAGAAAGTGTTTCAGTTCTGTAGTTTTACAGTTTCAGCCTATTTTATTATTCAATAGAAGATATTGTTCACATGATATCTGTGTTATTATTCATATCTCTGTGTTTATTGTATTCAGTGCATTAATCAGTTTGTTTCGCTTCTAAATCCATGTCCGTGGTATTAGAGAGATATTATCTTCATTTGTTTTTCTTTGTGCATGTCCTCGACAAGATCTGGATACAATAAGTTGGGATTCAAACCAATTGATCC
The DNA here is from genome assembly GCA_009831015.1 of Picea engelmannii. Lineage (NCBI taxonomy): Eukaryota > Viridiplantae > Streptophyta > Pinopsida > Pinales > Pinaceae > Picea > Picea engelmannii. The sequence goes on from ML778255.1 coordinate 228,055, forward strand.
ATTGCAAGATAGACCGCGTCGATCTTGACAACAACCCATGGGGGACAAAAAGAAATATGATGGAGTGGGAGATCTTATTAAAATGTTACTCAAGGAATTCCTCACATGACAAAGGAACTAAATGATGGACAACTTAACATAGATCCTTCAATGAATTCCCACAACAGAAGCATCTTCATTAAGCGTCCATGCAACCCCCTTCAAGGTATAGGTAAATTTTGATATTCCATTATTTGAAGGAATGATAGATGGGGATGTTGTAGATAAATGGTTGAATCTTCTCAAAGGGTATTTTTTGGTCCACAATTTTTCTGATAGGGAAAATATCACTTCTGCACTCCTCAAGGTCATTCCCCATGTTAAATATCGATGGGATACTTACTCTGAGAAAATGGCCATGGAGGAATCTACAATGTTTTTTGTGGCCCCTACATGGTATTCCTTCCGGGATGCCATTAAAGAACAATGCTACCCTATTGGAAGCTACGAGGACCAATACACCAGATGGACCACCTGACGTCAAGAAAGGGACCAGATAGTACTATATTTCACCAATATTTTCCATAGCCTACGCACCAAATTGGGTATCAAAGACTATGAGCGTCATCTGGTGCTCAAATACTGTGACTGTTTTCATAGATACATTCAAACAAAAATGGATCTTTTGGACATCGCCTCTTTGGGAATGTCTTGTAAATACATTGTCAAGGTCAAGCAGATATTTAAACATAAAAGGCGAGAGTTTGGATCTACAAACCCCTCACAACATAAGTAGGGGAAAGGAAATCCCAACCCACACAACAAGGGACCAAGTCGAGATGTCGACCCTCAGGACAACCAGTCCAAGACATAACATAAGAAGGGAAATGAGAAGATGAATAAGGACATGGTAAAATGGTGTGAGTACCATGCAATCCCTTGGCACAACACCGAAGAATGTCACTCTAAGCAGCCACTCATGGTTGAATTGAAGGCTTCCAAGTCAGAGGCTGATTCTAATTCTAAATAAAATCCTGAAGGAGGGAAGTGGATTATCGATGTTGAACCTAGTGCCATTGTCTCTACCACCAAATTCTGACTAAGTGAACCGGTAGAAACAGAGGAAGGGGAGTGCATATTTCACTCACATATGTGGGTAAAGGGAGATTCGCTTCATTTCATTTTCGATAACGCTAGTCAGAAGAAACTGATTTCAACATAGGTCATCAAGTGGCTGGACCTACCAAAGACACTGCACTTGCAACCCTACACTATCGGTTGGCATTGCCAAGGAAGAGATCTTTGTATCAACCAACAATGTCATCTTCCCTGCGACATCAAGCCTTTCAAAGACGAGGTATTGTGTGATATTGCTCCGCTTGAATTTTGTGATGTTCTTTTAGGACAACCATATTTGTGGAAGTGTCATGTTGTGTATAAGTCTAGACCCCACATTGTTTTTATTACTATTGGTATAAAATTGTACAGGATACCAGAGGTAGCATTGTGTACTGCTAATTCTTTAATATCTTGTAAGCAATGCAGTAACATCATGTCAAAGACTGGGAAGTTCATCTTCTTTGTGATCTATTCTTGAAGTAAGAAGAAGGTTGATGCCACATCTGTGGCCTCTACATAGAGCCTCTCTTTGCAGTAGAAGTAATGTAGATGAGATCGTGGAAGAATATAGAGACATCTTCTTCTCACTTACAAGGGTACTGACACACTTCCAAGTCAATCATCCATTTGATCTGACCCCCAATGAACCTCTACCTAATGGATTGTTCTATCATCACTCACTTATTGAAAATGAAGAAATCATGCATTAGATCCAAGAGCTTCTTCAAAAGGGGCACATCAGACCCATATCCGCCCCTTGCGGAAGCCCGATTGTACTAGTGCAAGATAATGATGGGACTTGGTGACTCTGCATTGATTACAAAGCCTTAAACAAAATCATAGTCAGGAAATAGTACCCCATTCCCAGGATTGATGACCTTCTTGACCAACTCAAGGGAGAAAAGTTCTTTAGCAAGATTGACTTAAAGTCTGGCCACCACCAGATTCCCATCGAACCAACTCATGTATAGAAGCCAACCTTCAAATCTAAAGAAGGTCTCTTCAAATGGCTAGTCATGCCCTTTGGATTGACAAATGCACCAACCAATTTCACGAGGTTGATAGATTATGTATTGAGACCATTCACCAAATCCTTTTTGGTGTTATATTTGAATGACATCTTCATCTTCAACAAAACTTGAGAGGAGCACATGTGACATATTCAACAGTTTTTTAGCACTCTGCGGCTGCACAGGCTATATGCCAACTTGGAAAAATGATCTTTTCAAATGAACATGGTCCAATACTTGGGATACATTGCTAATGAGCATGGGGTACATGTTGATCCAACTAAGATCCAAGTAACCCATGACTAGCCAGCCCCGACCACACTGACCGAGCTTTGGAGTTTCTTGGGACTAACCAACTTCAACCAACGGTTCATGTTGGGATTATCCCAAATTGCATGGGCCCTTGGCTAGGTACAAGGGCGATGGCAGGGTCAAGTTCATGTTGGGGAAGGAAAAACAACAATAATTTGATGATTCGAAGCATCACTTGTGCTCAAATTCAGTACTCTCCTTTCTCAATCTATAGCAACCATTCAAGATTGAGACTGATGCATATGACTATGTTGTGGGTGTAGTTCTCACTCAACATGCTCATCTGATGGCATACCATAATGAAATAGTCTTAGATACTATCTGGAAATACCCCACCTATGACAAGAAAATGTGTTCCATTGTACAAGCCTATCGTCCATGGAAACATTACATTCTGGGAAAGGAGACAATCATACACACTGATTGCAAGCCTCTGTAGTTCACACAGACATAGGGGAAATTGCAAAGAGAAAGTTGTAAGAAGTGGTCCACCTATTGAAGAAGTTCCATATCAACATAAATTATAATACATGTATCTCAAACTGTTTCGTTGATTGCCTCAACCAACCTCCCATGGCTACACTCACCATTGCTCCATTCTTATGGACATGAAGCATCTGAGTGGCCCCAAATTTATCAACAAGATCTAGACTTCGCCACCACTTATCATCTCTTGGGTACATGCGTGACTGTCACTGATTTTCACATTTAGTATGGAATCTTACGCCACCTGGGCTATCTCTGTGTTCCTACAAGTGAGCATGCCAAGATGATTTTGGAATCCCACTACAGTCGGATGGCAGGACATTTTTCCATGGAGAAAATTGTGCTTGTTCTTCAAAAACATTTTTATTGGCCAAAATGTGCCCTAATTTTTATGTAAAGGGTACAGGCCGGCCCCACCTTAATGTGATTAATGTGATTAAAGGGTACAGGTTGGCCCCTCCCACCATAGTCTCCTCCCTCTCCCTCTCTCTCTCTCTCTCTCCCTCCCTCAACCCCAACCCCCCACTCTCTCTCCCTCTCCACCCTCTCTCTCTCTATATATAACCCCATCCCCATCTATCCATCTCTCTATCTCTCTCTCTCTCTCTCTCATCCTCCCCTCTCTCTCTCTCTCCACTTCTCCCTGCTTTCTCTCTCTCTCTTCCTATCCCCTTGCTCTCTCTCTCTCTCAACCTCCAACTCT
>ML778255.1:248551-275728 GCA_009831015.1 Picea engelmannii
ATACTTAAACCATTCAACTATATCCAATGAGCAATGAACAATAGTATAAGAGTTACACCAATACACCATAATACACCATGCACAATATATGAGAAATAATCAATAGTTTATTGTTCAAGGGAAGTAATGACTTTCAAAGGTAGATACAACTTCAAAATGTAGAGGGAGGGATAAACCTTCAAGAGGAAGATACAATCCTCCAATATCAAGAGAGATTTGAACTCTCCATCCTTGCCCCTTCCTTCCACCCAAGAATATATGAGAGATAATAAAACTTTACATTAAATCATCACCATCAACCAATCATCACATAGAACNTGATAATGCTTCCTGAGACTTCTTCAATTTCTGCAATTCTTCAATTCTTGGAGTACTCTGATCCTATAGATAATATTACTCAATGTATTCTCTTAAACTCCTCCAATTTTCACTCCTTGAATCCTCCCCAAAAAGAGGTTATAGAAAGAATGGTAGACTTTATTCAATTCTTGTCTGTTCATAAGACCCAACTTGTACAGCATGCCTTGCGCTCAATATTTAACATCCGATTCTAAAACGCGTACACAAGAAACTATAGTTAGTAATATTTCCAATGGAAGTGGTCCCACTTCATTTGGATTCTATATGAAGAAGTTATGACTATTTTACCTGGAACACCTGTTTATTGACTAGCTTCAGGACTTGTCACAAACCCTATCTTTCACAGAGTGTATCTCCATAATTATAGTGAATCAAGAGTTGACCTTCTTACCAGAGGTACCTTGATATGTCTTCTCAATACCATATCGATTTCACCATATGAATGGTTCTAGAAACAAATATATAGCAAAAATGGTAAGATGACCTGAAAATAACATACCTTACAACACATCACCAAAAGACTTCATCCTCCCTTGAAATCCAGCCTTCTTTCTCTTCTTATTCCCTTTGAAATTCGACTTGTATAAAATGAATTTATAATTATGTTTATTTATACCATTTATGTCACTTCCTTTTAACATTAGAGCCGGCATGACACTTTCTTATTTTGTAATTCTTTTCTTTAATTATCTTTAGGGCCTACATGTACAATTCACTTTGTCATCTTCAAAAATTCATTTCTCCTCAACCATGAGGATCCACATGATGTGACACATACCACCATAAATAGAATGATGTATACTATACATTCATGGGTGTTGTATATGCATGTGCATTTTCCTTCATGTCCAAATACATTTATCAATGTTGCGGTCCAAAACCCATGACTAGGGTTAACATCAATGACAACAACCAATCTTCCAACAACTACAACTCATGTATGAAATTGGTTCAGGTAGAGCCTACTGCTAGGCTCAAACTAGGAGTCTCTTCAATAGTCAACTTGGGAAGTCTCCCAAAAGGGAAGAAAACACAAACCATGGTGTAAGTCCTCCCTCAGTATAGAAACCGTAGTCATGGATTCAAGGATACCCTCATCTGAAGGCAATCCAAAATTCGAGAAATCACACAAACGAGAGTCGAAAGTCCCAAAGGGTGAAGTAAACTAACCATACTCCATATGACGATGGAGGTTCTGGCCAGGGATGGCAGAGTCTATCAGCGAAGAATCACAAGCACGTGGGCTTGAGGATCTACAAACAACAATATCAGACTCAGAAGGATACTCAAGCCCACTTGGAATAAGAGGGGGAAATAAGGGATCCCATGCCCCCATTGGATAAAACAATGGATCAATCATTGAGACTAAGTCTCAGGAAGGCCAACATGATTTCATAGGTTCCTTCTCGGAAGCAATTGAACATCGAGGATAAGATGCCACATAATTAACCCATGGCAGGGTAGAGTCTACACGAACATATAAAGGGGTAGTATGAAGTAATGTCGAATTAGGATGTTGATTATTAGATGCCAGTTGGTCAATAGTGACAATGCTTCCATTGTGAGGGAAATGCATCACCCGAAAGAGCGTAGACACCACAACATTCATATCATATACATAATCATGCCCGAGAAGCATATTGAAATCTAACGGGCCTTGCACCACTATAACATCAACAAGGAAACTCATCCCACCTAAATATATAGGTAACTGAGGAAGAACCCCCAAATATTCACTAGGACGTCTGTCAAAATCCAAAAAATCATGCGAAGAAGACACAAGCTCGAGAGATCCCAAGACTTTCCAAACTGAGGAGGATAAAATACTTGTAGAGGCTCCCTCATACACAATACATCGATAAATGTTTGTTAAATTAACTTCAACCCTTATTTGAAAAGGTCCAGAAGAAGGAATATGAGGCTCAACAAGGTCATTCAAATCAAAGGAAACCATCCTAGGGCTTGGAGGGGGTGTGCTTGGAATGAGCAGAATGCCCACTTATTCTGAAAGTATTGAACCATAAATGCTAAAAACATAGTCAGTAGACACATCACTCCCAAAAAGAAGAGTGGGATCATCCAATGACTACATTAGCATGACCACTTTCATAACCAATGGATGAATAGGCTACAAGACTACATGGTCTAAAGGCACCTCATCCCCCAAAAGAGGAGTGGGATCAGCTGATGACTGGATCGACATGACCACTTTCACAACCAATGGTTAAATAGGCTGCGAGAATACATGGTCTAAAGGCACCTCACCCCCCAAAAGAGGAGTGGGATACGTCGATGACTGTATTGGCATGACCACTTTCTCAACCAATGGCTGAATAGGCTAAGAGACTACAAGGTCTACAGGCACCTCACCCCCCAAAATAGAAGTGGGATTAGCCGATGACTACATCGACATGACCACTTTCGCAACCCATGGTTGAATAGGCTGCGAGACTACATGGTCTAAAGGAACCTCACCCCCCAAAAGAGGAGTGGGATCAGCCGATGACTGCATTGACATGACCACTTTTTCAACTAATGGTTGAATATACTGCAAGGAAACCTCAAAATACTTAGAATCAGAAGATCTTACAGACAGGGACCACAATCTTTGTACCGGTAGAATTCCAGGGCATAAATGAGTAAGGTGATCTCCCTTGCAAAGCTTACAAGGGAACTTAGGCTTACGTCCTATCCATCTAGGTTTCTCAACAGAATCAATGCCCCCAGCATGACTGGTAGTGGTTGGTTTCACATCTCCAACATGACTTGCAGAGGTTGGTGATGGGTCTATAACATGACTCGCAGAGGCTATAGACCTATTTCCAGTATGACTAGCAGGGATTGGACCTTTTCCCCCAGCATGACTTGCAGAGGGTGGGTGATTTCCCCCAGCATAACTTGTAGAGGCTAGGTGTTGGTCTTCAATGTGAATTGCAGAGGTTGTTGACTTATCTCCAACATGACTCACAGAGGTTGGTGATTTCTTCTTCCTATTCTTCCTCTTTCTATTTCATTTAGACTTTCGATTACTAGTAACTGTACCTTCACCAAAGATGGGAGAAGGAGGAGGAAAAGACTTTGTTGAAGAAGAAACATCAACATGGTGCCCATGACATAAAGTGCTTAACTAAGAAGTGTTAAGAGCATTTGGGACATTTGGAATGGTACCCAACCAAACTGGTAATCCCACATTCAACCCTGGAATGTACAAAGTGGCCATCAAAGGGACACCAACGTTTCCAAAGAAGGGAAAAGCAAAAGAATCCCCTTGTGAAGGGGCTCCTTGGTTGGTATCGCTGGGAAATTTAGCCATGAATATCTTATGCATAGGTTCTCCCCTTGCGAGGTCATTCAAATCCATAAATGTCTCACAGACTGACTCTAAAGAACCAGTGGTATCAAAACAACACCTATAAAAAGGTGGCTTTAAATTTCTAAGTAGAAGACCAAAAAGTCCTCACAACCGGTGGAGTGGGCGGTCTACCACCCTAGATCAGAGAACCAAAGCCACAACTGACTAAATCACTATGGAAAACTTGGGAGCATAGAACACACACTAAAAGTTCCTAAAGGTAAATCAAGCAAACGACTAACTAGTTGGAAGAACAGTTACACTAACCAACACTAGAGCAACTTACTAGTGCAAGTGACACACAAAAATGGAAGCACCCTTTGGGTATACTCTGCAAAGAATGGCCCGATGTCTGTCATAGGTACCATGGTATACCCTAGTAGTCACCTATGTATGTCACTAGAAAGATAGGCAAGTAGGTTGCCAGTGCACAAATAGTCACCAGGCGGGTACAATCGATAGTTGAGTAGACCACAATGAGCAGGGTATCAAGCCCGAAACCTACCAAGGGTATTGAAAGCAAGTGGTATAGAAGAAAACTGAGAACCTCGAATGGATTCGAGACCCACGAATCTCCATGGGAAATGCAATCAACATAATCCCAAGACAATCCCTCTATATGTGTTCTCCACTACGATTGGTTTGGCTTTGGAGGGGTTATCTCCACTACCTTTCCAAATGCAACCTCATGTTTATCCCCTGTGTTAGAGGGGGGTCCTAGATAAGTTTCATGATACTGGACTTCTACACTCCTTAGCACATACTCGTATGTTTGTTTTATAGCCTTGAAGAGTTTCCTCTCCGACCTAAATCAAGGCTCTAGCCTAATCTAGTTGATGGACCCAACAAACATGAAGTCTAGTAAATTTTAATTAGTGTTCTTTTTACTGGCTTGATTTACTCAAAACGGTACGGTAGTGCAACTGATGGTGTTAAGACTCTTGCGAAAAATGTTGAAACTTATATGAACACTGGCCAAGAATGATTATAATTCTTATTTTTTATTTTTTTTTGAAATTCTTTTTAAAATTAAAAGAAAACACAATGCTATTCTAATTTATTTTTCTTTTTCAAATAACAATGCAAAGAAAATGCCAAGAAAGAAAGAGATCTAACAAACTATTTTTTTTTTTTTATATTTTCTTCCAATCAAAGAAGAAATAACAAAATATTCAAAAAATAAGTTAAAAAAGCTAGGAAACACAAGAAATCTTCTAAATGAAAAATAAAGTTATAATAGAGTCCAAACCTAGGCCAAGATGCTATGGCAGAGAACATGAACTCTGAGAGGTATAACTCTTGACAAGGAAAGGATGACTGCCTCTCCTTAAACCAAAATTTTTTCTCAACAGGCACGTTGCTGATAGTTCAACAACCAACATGTGCACACGAGCTGTGTAAGGTCAGAGCACATGTACACTCATGCAAACCTTATGCAGGCCACGTGTACTTCTGCATCTCTTCAAAAAATAAAACTACAAGCAATCAAGCACTGGCAAAGACTACTAGTATTGAGAACCAGAATCTCTTGAAGACTCAGAAACTTACTTTGACAGAAAAAGAAAACAATTGAAGGAAAATTTCATAGAAAAAACCAATCTGAGGTAAAAACTAAGATATATACTGCAAACAGCAAAGACTATAAAGAGTTCCATAAAAACCCTCAGAAGGATTATTCTTGATAGGGGAGAGGATGACTTCCTCTCTAAAAGAAATTTTCTGGAATCATACACGCGATTGACACTTCCTCAGCTAGCGTGTACACATGGGCTGTGGGAAGGTAGGGCATGGTTACATGCATGTAGACCTTATACAAACTGCGTGTACCTCTGTGGGTCTCAAAAATAAATAAATTAGTCCAGCAAAGAAACAAAGATAACTAGTATGGAAGACCAGAATCTATGTTAGCTCAGACTTTTGCAGAAACTTTAAAAACAAGAAATGAAACTAGTTCTTAAAAATACCCAATAAAAAACATTTCCAGAAACCCTAGAGATCCCTAGTATGGTCGCCAATTCTGTTGTGGGTGGGAAATCCCTCCTATGGACTAGCACTAAGGGTTTTATCATGCATGCATAAATGACCTAAAGATTCTTACTTTTCACCATCATCCCATGCCTAGAACCCCATTACTCATATGTAAATACAAGGCTCAAGAGATTAAGTTGACGTACCTTATTCTTCGTGTTTGATGTCGATCCCTTTTCGTGCTTGGTCATTCTTTGACTGCAACTCTCCTCCCAATGCTGACCTACATTCACTAAAGACAAACAAAGAGCTCCACATGAATTTGATCTATGAACTAATGGGTTAGTGATTTAATCAATCATACAATCAATATTCCAAGAATGATAATCTCATAAAATCAATTCTTTTATTAACTTCACAATGATACCTTACAATGATAAAGTCGGCTACCGCTCCTCGATCATGGTCCTAGGATCTTCTTCCATTGTCTTCCAACTGCTTTACTCTATACTTCTCTTTGCACAAGGATGACTAAAGGTTGGGACAAAGGGAATGCTCAATCGGGTATAGTTTCTTTACTATGATTCTCCTCTTCCAAATTGGATCCCTAACCCTTCTTTTATAGGCTACAAGAAGCTAGGTATTTGGTTGAATGTCTATCCATGCATGGCCGAAAGGTTTAGTCAACTTACCCAAAGTTGTGTGTTCCATCAACAACTTTCTTTTTTTCATGCTTTTGTAGGTACACGCAGGCTGTCTTGGGTCGTCTAGCATGTACAAGCATGCAGTAATGTAGAAGGGTGCGTGGGCCTTTATAAAAGGGGTTTTTAAGAAGATTTGTTCAACAGTGTTTTGGCAAAGAAGGAATCTGAGATGGCCTGATGCCAGGTAAGGATGTATGGTGCAAATGAGGGTTATAACACTGCTTAAGTTTTGGACTTCCTCAATCTTCTTATGCCTACTGGTTCTGGTTGTATTCTGTTCTTTATGGCTATCCTCGGGGCTATCAATATCAGATATCTCTATGGGGTTCATGGGGATAAGGAGTTCAGCTGACCATTCTTAGTGATTTCCTCCAGGTCTTCTTCTGTAAGATTATAATATGTCTGGAGCTTCTCTTTATGTTCATCTTCCCGCACTGTAATGTAGGTGAAGTGTCAATCTACGCTAAACTTCATCAGTGGTCGGAATATCTGTAAAGTGTTTGGATTCATGCGAGGCTCGACTTCGATGGCTCACTTCAATTGAAGGTAGTATGTATGGAACACGACATTCGAATTCCATTGTTTGTTCATATCTGTTGAATACCACAGGGTAGCAAACTTCGTGGCAAGCGGTTTGAATGACTCTATGTAGGGGAAGGTTTCTTCTTCTGGCATATCCCAGAAAAAAAATGCAATGAGGACCAGGATCCAGCTAAAATGAAATTAGTACCCTTGATCCTGTGCTTCTCAACAGTTTAGCTCCAACTGGTTAACTAGGTACTTTGTCCAGTTCATCTGGAGTCCTTCTGCACACTTCTGTGCGAGGTCAATGAAAAAGTCGGTGACCTGCGTAGTTCAGTTATTTCTTACTAAATTCCCAGCTATCAGTTGACAGGAAAGGCGCACTGCACCACTCTGAATGGAAGCTACCTTGTAGCCGCTTGTCCCCTTATCGATATTTCCATAGGTGTCCTTGATTTTCTGTACTAGTGAATGATTTGCATCTTTTTCTGGTTAAACATCTTGCATATCAGGTCCTTGCATGATCAAGCATGTTATCTTGTGAATCAGTTTTGGTTCAACTGTAATGTGGCAGTCGAGCCATAAGTAGCCACCATGGTAACATGACAGTAGTAGCTTCACATAGGTGTTGACTTCTTGGTGTCATCTGAAGTGTGGGATCTTTATGAAGTTCATCAGGGTGGACTGCGCGAGGTTCATTTTCCATGAATGGGGAATGATCTTCGAGTTCTTTCCTTTAGTTTTGGTCAGGTACTTGTATGGGGTGAGCATGACATAGATCTTGCGATCTTCGAGGTTTAAGTCACTAAAATTTAGTTCTATGATCTTGTCCTAGTCTATTCGAACTGCACGTATCCCTTTCGGGAGGTACGCAGTAACTATGGTATATTCAAAATCTTGTGGCACACTATCATGGTTCACTGTGTCAGCTAGAGGCAAGATGTAATCAGGTAGTATGGATGGAATCAAATTCACGTTGGCTAGGTCGTCTTTGTACTTGGTTCTCTTCTCTACTGTTGGTCGAGATGGCCTCGATCCATGAGAAGTCGATGGAGAGGCTTGTATTCCTCTCATCAATGATGCTTGTACATATGCAGACATCGACATGACTATTTTAGTCATGAGGTTGATCAGAACTTCTTTAACAAATTTCTCTGTATCACTGAACTCGACCGACATACATGCTTGAGATTGAAAATCTCGAGTTCAGAGAGTAACTTAGACACTGCAATATGATAGAGGGAAATAGTGCAATAATCATTAGGTAAAATCAATGAGTCTATGGGCTCATATTCACGGTTATAAAAAAAATTCTCAGGGCATGGAGCGATGGGATAAATAGCTAAATTGACAACGAATCTCTTGCAATGGCAGGAAACGGGAAAGAAGCCTTCATTAACTCTGTTTTATCCATTACGACACAATCCAATGGTCTGGTGGTGAACCATAAATGTCTTTCTACCCATTTGGAGGGTCAATCGAATGGTTATATTGGTCCCAATGGATATATTTCTTCACCATGGAAAGTGCCATGTGACACTGTTCTGTGATCCCGACGAAGTTCCAATTTTTTGAGGTTTCCATCTGCAAAGTTCCTTCTGGAACATTCTGTAACTTTTCGATCTTAGCTCTCTTCTTACTTAGCTTTCTAGCCTTCTTTCCAGTGAGCTTTTTCTCAATATGCCTTTTTCCATTTTGATTCTTGTCTTCTCACGGCATAGTTACTTCGCGTTGTTGAGATTCTTTCCTAAGATTTGAGAGTGATACTTCTTCTTTATCTGGAATAGGTACTTCGATCTTCTGTGGTTCATCTAGTGTTATTTGAAATTTGACATCCAAGTCTCTGGTGTTAAATAGATTTGATCTGTTCTTATGTTCTTCAATCAAGTGTGTGATCCTTCTAGTCATAAAATCTTTTAACTCTTGCTTCTTCTTCTCTAAAATTTCTTCTTCTTCTTCTCTAAAATTTCTTATTCTTCTTTCCTTCTGTCTTGATCTTTTTCAATCCAAGGTTTTCCTAGTAACATGGTAAATGGGGCATTGTTCTCAATAAATCTAACAATCTCAAAATATTTCACTATCGAAGTTCCATTGGCATTCATAGATATCTTGGTGATCTTCCCAAATAGGTTTATCAACTTCCCTCTAAATAGCCCTATTCCGCCTAATGAAGGAGTCATAACAGGCTTCCCTAAAAGTTCCCAAGTTCTTTATGTCATGATATTCACCTATGTTTTCTCATCTAGAACACAGTCAATGTCAAAGTTTCCTATTATTGAATCAAGATACTCTTTTTCTTTGAAGATCTCTGATAAGATGACATGTCGGTGGTCATTCAGGGTTTCTCTTATCTGTAGAAATAATTTTTCTGATTCTTCTTGGGGTTCTGCCATTTCTGGATCTACCTTAGGATTTTCTTCTTTCATGTTCATTCCTTCAAGCTTAGAAATGATTCTAGGGAAATCCAATACTTCATGGTCAAGAGCTTTGCAACAAAGACAACTAGGTCACCTCCTAGGGCATTCCTTAGCAATATGTCCCGATTTTATGCAACTATAATAGAGGGTTAATCATCTCTTTCTTTTAAATTATTCCCAACTCTTTCTGCACTGTGCACTAAGATCATAGTAGCTAGCCTACAAACAGCTCTTTCTAGGATCCTGCATCCACTTGTTAGTCCAAACATTCTTTCTATGCATAGGTATAACATATCTTTCACTATTCTTATAAGAACTATGCATATCAAACCTTCTTTCTTCTATCAGTGCCCTAGTTTTCAAGCTAGGACAAAATCTATCAAACATACCTAGATCCATACTTTTGAAACAAAATTTTCCACTTATGTTATTTCTACAAAGCACAAAGTTTTCAGATCTAGAACTTTTCACTATTCTTACCTTTATTAGAGCACAAAGCTTGCAGATCTTACCTTTTTAAGAAAAACTTCTCACTTTTACCTTCCTCAAAGCACAAAGCATTTAAATATTACCTCTTTTCTTCAGATTTGATCTCATTTCTTCAAATCTGGCCTATTTTCTTTAGGTTGGATCTTTGCACAAAGATTCTTCTTCCTTAGTTCCCAACAATCACAGTTTCAGGTCCCGGTAGCGGAACCATTTGTTGGTACAGGGGAAGACCCAGGGTTCAACACTACAATAGCGCACTAATAAAACCCTAACTACCAACCCTTTTGGCAACACCTGCAAAGCAGGTGAAGTCTCACCTGAGGTAGAGGCAAGGATGGTTGCAGGAATCATGTGTCTACAACCTTAGCTGGGACACAAATATTTGATTGTAATACTTAACAGAGCAATTAGCACCGACAGTTCACCAATATTTAACCATTATTCTAATGTGCAGATAAAATGGAGCATCGCATCATTCACTCAGATCTAATGTATTTAAGAACTTATCATAGAGAGACATATTATATATAGAAAATTCAAGCACTAAGCACATTCACATAGGTCAGATATAACATTCATTTACATCATTAGCACAAAGCATATACAAATCTATCTATCTATATCAAAGAACTTAGCAGGTAAAGGTATAAGCACATCAAGACATTGAAAAAAGAAGAACAACACAGTATTTACGTGGTTCACCCCCACCTTGGGGCTACGTCCACCAACTCTTCTTCTTTATTATCTTCGGTCAATCTTGTTACAGGAACATAGCATCAAAATCCTACTCCACAGAAGACAGGAGATTTGCACGCTCTCCACCATATCCTCCTCCTTCGGGCTAGGGTAGAATGCCAAGCCTTCTTACAATTCCTTGCACATAGCTCTGCAAGTCTCACACAGTATGCATAAAGCACTTACAATCCTTCAGTCACATAGATCTAGCACTTAGCCTAATATCACATAGACATGCTTATCTTTCCTCTTTCTCTTACATAGCCTAGGCATCTATTTATACATTACAAAATAGGCCTAAACATGGGTAAACCCATGGCTCGACATCCCATACCCGTTACATAATCCCAAATCCAAAAAAGGACCCAAAAAGGGGTCGAGATCCCATTATCTCTTCTTCATCTTGCACTCCTCCTTTGACAGGCTATCGAAGTCCCAAAATAGGTCAAACTTGACCAAGATCCCTCAAAACTTGGTCAATGGCTAACAAATGAGCATACTAGGGGTCAAGCGAGAGCGAAGGATGATGAGGATAAAGGGGAAGCAAGGTGAGAAGGTTGCAAAAGGGTGTAAAGAACCTGGAGGGAGATCCAACTTAACAATGCCAGGATGGTGTCGTGTGACGCCATTACTAACACTAATTGTTGATGATTCTAGATTTTCATTGCTCGGACAATATGAATGATAGTAGCATGAGTTGAGGATGATCACACGCTAGAGAGTAAACATGGATGGATAGTCATTTATATGAGGGAACAAGGGTAGAGTCTGGAAATGATCTTGGAATATAGTGAGGATACCAGGTGGGGGATGGGATTGAGGCCCCCAATGTATCATGGATCACCTCCCACCCAATCTGGGTGCCCCAGATTTTTCTAGGAAAGGTCAGACTGGGAAATATATTTGCAGTCCATCAAGAGGGGGGGGGGTATAAATGGGATCCCACTTATATATTGATTGATGGAATTCTTTGAGAGCTCCTACATTGGCAAGAAAATCTACAACTTTATTGGTCGATATTTTGATGTTGGTGGGAATGATGATTTCAATAAGAGAGATTAGTTGTTGTATGTGCTAAAGACTACACTATAGTCTCCATATTTTGGATATCTTTGAAATTGGAGAGTTTTTATTGATCCATATGGATATCGATGTCCACCCACCTTTTCCAACTGGCTCAAAACAATTTTATGACATTTTTGGCAATTTACTATTTTTAGCAGTTTTAACTTCCAGGGCCATTTTGGCGGCCTAAGTGAAGGTTTTTTGGTATTGAGCTCCTAAATTATAGTCAAAGGAATAATTAAGCCCAAAAATGAATCTCCTTTATGATACCTTTCCAATGGGATATCACACGCCTAAAACAGAGATCGTATGAAAAATTTACGACGCGGGAAGTTGATGCACTAACTTACCCAAATGGGGCCCACATGACTTTTGGCGCTTCATCTCCTAGGGTTAGGTTTTTGGATGTCTAGGGTTTTTGGAATTCTTGATTATTGTAAAAAAGGCCTTTAGAGCCTCATTGTAACCTTCTTCTTGTGAATGCGTGCTGCCATCACATCTCTTCTCAGAGATAAGCCGCCACCATTCCAACAAGCTTGTTTCCGCTGCATTTTACAGTTTCAGCTTATTTTGTTATTGATTAGAAAACCAGTTCTACTATATCTATGTTATTTTGTGTTAAGAACCTATTAATAATATGTATTCATTTAATTCTTCTCATAAAATCTAGATCAGTGGTATCATATCAGTCTGCTCCTTGTCGTCTCAATGCATGTCCCCAACAAGGTCAGAGTACAAAGAGTTGGGTCTCGAGCTTGTTTCTCTTGAGGACAGAAGCTCTTGCACGCCCAAGTGACCTCCCATGGAAGGAGAAAATAAATATTATGGGACATGATATCCTTTCAAACTATTGATTGAGGAATCACTCACGCAACAGAAGAACGAGATGATGGATAGTTTCGCGCAAATTCTCTGGCGACTACCAACAGGTGATGCATCTTCTTCAAACAGAGGCACCGCCCCCTTCTAGGTACAAATAAACTTTGATATTCCTATATTTGAAGGTTAGATAGACGTAGATGTTGTAGACAAGTGGTTGAATCTACTAGAAGGGTATTTTTTTGTTCATAAATTTTTGAATAGAGAAAAGATTACTTTTGCTCTCCTCAAAGACATTCCCCATGTGAAAGATTGGTGGGAAACTTTCTGTGAGAAAAAGAAAATAGAGGAAACCTCATTATTTTTAGTCACAGCCACTTGGGAATCCTTCAGGGATGATATTAACGAAAAATACTACACTGTCAAAAGTTATGACGAGTTGTATACCAAATGGACCACATTGCAGCAAGAAAGAGACCAAGTAGTGCCAGATTTCACAAATATCTTCCATACATGCACACCAAGTTTGGTATCAAAGATTCGGAGTGACATCTGGTGCTCAAGTATCATGGTGATCTACATAGATACATCCATACCAAAATGGAATTTCTGGACATCTCATCCTTGGGCGCGGCCTACCGATATGCCATCAAAATCGAGTAGAAGCTCAAACAAAAGACACAACAATTTGGGCTTGGGAACCCCTCACAACAAAATCCAAGAAAGGGTGACCCCAACCCACTGAAAAAATGACAGAGAAAAGATGGATAGTATCAGGAAAACCAATACAATCCCCAAGCAAAGAAGGACACCGAAAAGACAAAGAAAGATACCAGGAAGTGGTGCGACTTCCATAAGAGACCTTGGCATAACACTGCTAACTACCACTCAAAGCAGTCGCTGGTGGCCAAAGTGAAAGCCTCTTAATCAGATGTAGATTATGACTCCAAGACAGAAACAGAAAGGGGAAGACGGATCATTGACATGGAACCCAGTGCCACCATTTCTACCACCAAGCTCCAGCCTGGTGAACTAGATGAGCCAGAAGAAGGAGAGTGCCTCTTCCATTCATAGATGTGGGTAAAAGGAACCCTGCTGCACTTCATCGTTGATAGCGGTAGCCAGAAGAACCTCATCTCATCAGAAGTCATCAAGCGGTTGGCCTTGCCAACAATGTCACACCCACAACCCTACACCATTGGATGGCTCAACCAAGGAAGAGATCTTTGCGTCAGCCAATAGTGTCGTCTATCGTATGACATCAATCCCTTCAAAGATGAGGTATTGTGTGATGTTGTTGTTCTCGAAGTTTGTGATGTTCTTTTGGGCCAACCTTATTTATAGAAACGCCATGTTGTATATGAGTCTATGCCTTGTAGTGTTATTATTACTTTGAACAGGAAATTGTAAAGGATACCCGAGGCAGTCCCACCTAGTGATATTTCCTTGATCTCTACTAAGCAATGCAGGAAGGTCATCTCTCAGATGGGGAAGTTTGTCATCTTTGTGATTCTCTCTCAAAATAAGAGAAAGATCGCAGCCACATCCAGGGTCTTTGCGACCGACCTCTCCACATAGCAAAACCAAGTAGATAAGGTCATGGAATAATACTCAGATATCTTCTCCTCACCTATAGGGGTACCTCTGCACTGCCAGGTCAAGCACCCCATTGATCTGACCCCTGGTGCACCGCTGCACAATGGGCCAGTCTATCATCGCTCTTTGTTATAGAATGAGGAGATCAAGTTACAGATCCAAGAATTTCTCCACAAGGGGCACATCCACCCTAGCTCATCACTGTGTGGGAGCCCTATCATGCTAGTACAGAAGAAAGGTGGAACCTAGTGACTTTGTATTGATTACCAGGCTCTAAATAAAATCACTGTCAGAAATCGGTACTTGATTCCCTGAATCAATGACCTCCTTGATGAACTCACGGGGGCCAAATACTTCAGTAAGCTTGATCTGAAGTCTGGCTACCACTAGGTCCTGATAGAATAGACAAATGTATGGAAGGTCACCTTCAAGTCAAAGGAAGGAATTTTGAATGTTTGGTCATGCCCTTTGGTTTGACAAATTCTCTAGCCACTTTCAAGAGGATGATGGATGATATCCTACGACCATTCACCAATACTTTTGTAGTGGTGTATCTAGATTACATTCTAATTTACAACAATACTTGGGCCGAACACTTGCATCATATTCAGTAGGTTCTGCACACCCTATGGTACCACAAGCTATACACCAACCTAGAAAAATGATCCTTTGGCATGGATAGGGTCCATTACCTGGGCTACATCATTGATCAGCATGGCATACATGTCAATCCAGCCAAGATCCAAGTCATCGGTGACTGGATAGCCCCAACAACACTCATTGAGCTTTGGATCTTTTTGGGACTTGCTAATGTCTACTGCAGGTTTGTGTTGGGTTTCTCCCATATTGCATGGGCCCTCAGTCAAATAAACATGGGTAGTGGTAAGGCGAAATTTGTGTGGGGCCGGTCCCAACAATAAGAGTTCAATGATTTGAAGAAGTGCTTGTGCTCAGCCCCACTACTTTCACTACCAAACCTGCAACATCCCTTTGATATCGAGATAGATGCTTCAGACTATGTTGTGGGTGCCATTTTAACTCAGCATGGCCACCCTGTGGCCTATCATAGTGAGACACTATCAGACACTGTTTGTAAGTACCCTACTTATGACAAAGAAATGTACTCCATTTTGTAAGCATGCCACTAGTGGAGACATTACATTCTTGGGAAGGAGACAGTCATCCACACTGATCATAAGCCACTGCAGTTCATGCAGACACAAGGAAAATTGCAGAATGACCGCCATCAAAAGTGGTCCACATACTTGCAACAATTCCACCTCAATATCAAGTATAAAACATGAAGCACTAATCGCATCACTAATTGCCTCAACAAAATTCCATTTGCGACACTCACCATGGTGCTAGACTCTTATGGCCATGAGACATCTGGGTGGACCCAACTCTATGAGATCGACCCTGACTTCGCCACCACCTACCAAATGTTGGGTGCAAATACAATTATCAATAATTTCCATCTTCATGATGGGTTGTTGTGTCATTTGGGCCATATCTGTGTTCCATCAAGTGAGGGAGCGAACCTAATCTGGGAAGCCCACTATAGTCAGGTGACAAGACACTTCGATGTCGAAAAGACAGTGGTGATGCTATAGAAACATTTCTACTGGATGAAACTTCGACATGAGGTCAGAAAGTATATCAGGTCTTGCACTGCCCGTGCTATTGCCAAACCGACCACTAAGAAACAAGACCTGCACACCCCTCTTACTACTCTTGACAGGTCATGGGAATCCATCTCAATGGAATACATGTCGGGCCTCCCATCCACCAAGTGGGGAAATGATTGTGTTTTTGTGGTTGTTGATTGATTTTCTAAGATGGCGATTCTGGGTGCCTGCAAGAAGAGCATCGCAGTAGAGGCCATTGCCAAGCTCTTGTTTGAACAAGTCTGGGTACATTTTGGAATCCTATAAACCATTGTCTCAAGTCGGGATAGTCAATTTCTCATCACATTCTGGTCGAGCCTCTGGTCATTGCTGGACACCAAGCTCACCAAATCCAGGGCCTTCCACCCCCAGACAGATGGCCAAACCAAGGTTGTAAACTGAATGATTGTCCATATCCTTCACATGTATAATTCAAAGAATCCTCGAACATGGGATGAGAGCCTTCCCTATGTCCAACATAGCTACAACCAATCCTCTCATAGCTCAACTGGCCACAACCCTTTTCAAGTGGGGCTGGGATTCCAACCATTTTGTCCCATAGATGTTACACTTCCCCTTGCGGTCACCTTGACTGACTCATCTCCTGCTCCAACTGAAGCTTAAAAATCCACCCGGTTCATTGAGCGAATCCAACACATCCACCAACAGGTTCAAGATATCCTATAGAAGTCTAATGATAAGTACGAACAACTCCATGATCAACATTAGGTGCCACATAAGTTTCAGGTGGGCGACAAAGTTTTGTTGCACTTGCAGAAATAATGCCTTACAAGACCCCATCGAAAGCTTCGCCCACTCCATTATGGACCATACACTATCACCAAGGTTGTGGGGAATAATGCTTTTGAGGTCAACATTCCTCCTTTCCTTGGCCTGCACCCAGTGTTCAACATGGATCTCCTTCGCCCTTATTTCCCACCATTATTGGACACCTCAGAAGTAGCAGAACAAATGACACCAAAAGAGCTCAACCCCGACTGCATACAACATGCATCCAATTATCAGATTGTGGATAGACATATCAAGGGCACTTGACAACAAAGTATCTAACTTTATCGAGTCATCAAAGCAGGGTAGCTCTTGTACCAAGGCAAGTGGTTCACCCGGGGCCAAATTCAGTAGAAATTTCCTCATCTAATGTGGGACCTCAACGCAATGGAGACCATTTCTTCCTAAGGAGGTAGGATTTATCTATATGGATATCAATGTCCACCCACATTTTCCAACTGGCTCAAAATATCTTTCTAACATTTTTGACAATTTACTATTTTTAGCAGTTTTAACTTCCGGGGCCATTTTGAGGGCCTAAATGAAGGTTTTTTGGTATATATCTCCTCAATGATAGCCAAATGAATTATTGATCCCCCAAAATGAATCTTCTCGACGATTCCTTTCCAATGGGCTATCACATGTCTAAAATGGAGATCGCATGCAAAAGTTACGACCCCGGGAAGTTGATGTACTAACTTACCGAAACGGGGCCCACATGACTTTTGGCACTTAATCTCCTAGGGTTATGTTTTTGGATGTCTAGGGTTTTTGACATTCTTTCTTATTGTAAAAAATGCATTTAGAGCCTCATTGTAACCTTCTTCTTGCAAATGCATGCTTCCTTCACATATCTTCTCATAGATAAGCCGCCACCATTCCAACAAGATTTTTTTTGCTGCATTTTATAGTTTCAGCTTATTTCATTATTGAATAGAAAACTAGTTTTATTGTAGATCTGTTATTTTGTGTTAAGAACCTGTTAATAATCTGTATTCATTTCATTCTTCTCATAAAATATGGATCAGTTATGGAGTTTTAAAAGCATATATAAAATGATATGAGAGTCCCCTTCCATAATGAGTTTGTGAAATCTCTCTTTGAAAACTAAAATGAGGCATTGTTCCAAAGCTTGGATTTCTTCTTTATTATTAATGAAATCAGAGAAAAACCACATTAGAACTCCCTTCTCATCATGAATTTCCTCACCAATACTAGTCGAGCCAAGGTTTCCCTTGGAGGCACCGTCAAAATTTAATCTAAGGAATCCAAGGGGGAGGGCTCCAAGAGTTAGGGATGGTTATAGGAGACTTGGTTATGGAGGGGCTGGGATTTCTAGAGAGATTAATTATATCCATATCCTTAAGGATATGGATTTCCTAAGCTGTCCTTATCTAGTCCCACTCTTCCCAAGGCCTTAAGAGAGTCATTTCCTTGATGTGCCACTTGATGTTCTGCCAAATGTTTTTTTTCTCAGAATGTTGGTTGTTGAATATGGAATGATTCCTTTCCTTCCATATTTTCCATAGAATCAAGCTAGGGAGGATTTCTTAAGCTCAGTTGATGATTGGGTTAGAGAAGGCATTGTCCCTCTAGCCAACAATGGTTTTGTTCATGCTATCTCTATTACAATCCATGGTGTAGAAGTTCATGCCCCCCAGATCCAAGAGTGCAATGGATATTGAGTAGCTATTGAGAAGGTTTTCCATGTGTTTCTCTTCTTTAGGACAAAGGTGGCAGATCCAGGGGCCAACAAATCCTCTTTTGGTGAGGTTATCCCAAGTGATAATTTCCCCCCAAGAAAGAAGCCAGAGGAAGAATGATATTTTTCCCCCAGGTTTTTTTCCATGTGGGTTTTTTTTGTTGATCCATCCCATTGGAAGCTAACCTATAAGCTTCTTTGAGAGTAAAATCTGATGTAGGTTTATAGCCCTATCTCATAATGTCTTCTCCATTTTTAACTTTTACTCATTTTTTGTTGAGGTCTTTCCAAAAGTTGTCCCATTTGAGGTCATGGGGCAGGAAGTTCCATTGATATATAAGAATCCAGGATCTCCATTGGTCATCTAGTTTTTGGGAAGCCAATATTGGTTCAAGATTTTCCTTCCTCATTTGATCATATTAGTATAGAGTTATCGTAATTCTGGTTTTCTACTTAAAGATGGATTTTTCTACCAGGAGTCATCCCAGAATAAAGATTGTTTTCCATTTTTCGATTTCCCAAAAGTTATGCTTGGTAATGAGATCCTTATTTTTCCATGATGGGTTCCAAATAATTGAGCTAGGATGGTGTCCATCAAGGTGGATGAGTTATTTATGGTTTATTGTGGGTCAATATTTATTATGCTAGAATCTCCTCCAAAGTTCTTCCTTATTTTTAATATAGTTCCACCAAGTTTTATCTCCTATGGTAGTGATAAAATTTTTATGATATATAATACCAAGCCCATATGAATGCTCGGGGAAGCAGATTTTTTCCCAATATACAAGTTCCCATTTGTGATATTTTGAAGCTTCCCCCCATAGGAAGGAGCATCGGATATTGTAGACAACTTTGAGGATATCCTTTGGGGAAGCTAGTATCGAGAATATATAGAGAGGCATGGCTTGAAGAAATAATTTTAGGAGAATCAATATGCAGGGAGAGTTGAGGCATATGTAATTCCAACATGATAGTTTGTGTTCCATCCTTGTGAGTATATCTTCCCATGAGGAGTTTCACATAGCCTTGTCCACCAAAGGGGCTCTGAGATAATTGGATGGAAGGGGGATCCTTTGGAAGATGATAATTATGGAAATATGGGTCTACATAACCAAGGGAGTGTTAAAGAAAAAAACATGATATTTAGCTTAATTGATAGAATTCCCTGAGGCTTCCATAAATTCTGAGAGGACTTGGTTGATAGCTTTGGATTTCCAAACTGAGGGTGCTACCATGAGCATTTTTTCATCCACAAATTACTAGTGGGGTATAAAAAGTTCATCACCATGTAGTTGTAGTCCTCATATCTTTTTATCTTCTACAACTTCTTTTAGAGCTCGACCAAGGCCTTCAACCTTGAGAATGAAGAGAAAAAGAGAGAGATTATGACCTTGTTGATTGCCCCGAGAGGGTGTGAAGGTGGCAGAGGGTGATCCATTAATGAGAATGGAGAAAAAGGATGATGATATGTGAGCAAGGATCCACTTTATCCATTTGGGAGAGAAACCAAAGGATAAGAGTGTTAGCTGTGGATCCTAATTCTCATCCTAATTCATATTTAGGTCAAAGAAACTATAGGATACACAATCAATACTACACAATGACAGATAATTGACCATGAGACCAAAAACATTTGTCACCACAGTTTTCTCAAGGGATAAATGACCAAAATTGATAAATTTAAGTGAGCTAGCTAAAAAATACCAATATAAATGACCAATTTTTCACGGGATAAAACTAAACTAAAAAACACCAAGATAAATGACTAAATTTGGTCACGGGATATCTAGACTAAAAATGACCACATAACAATTGGTCATTTTTAATTGTGGATCACTCCAACAATGAAAAATTCCAATTTTGACAATGAAATTGTACAATTTACTAAATTCTAACACTGCATATGGATTCAGAGACCCCCTAGAAAAGGGTCTCTAAATTTAGTAAATTGTAGACCCCATCATGTGTCACAAATCAACTATTAACACCAAATTATCTATCATGACGATGTCCTAGCTGCAAGTTGCTATGGATAATATTATATAAACATCTTGAAATTAATTCCCTAATTAGGAACTAATTAATTAATTTGAATTACTAGATTGACCAACCATGGGAATTACTCCATATAGTCAATTATTAGACTTTATATTGAAAAATATTGAGAGATTAAATTTAGGGGGGCTTAAGCAATTGACACAAAATTAGCTATATATCATGCTGATGTCAATGTAACTATCTAGTAAGCTTATAAAGCTTATATTAAAATCCTAAAAAATCCCCTAGGAACTAATTACCTTGAACTAGATCCAACCATGGGAAACTACTCCATATAGTCAATTATTAGACTTTATATTAGACATTGAGTGATTTAATTTGAGGGGCTTAGTCATAGTTGCAAACATTATTCATAAAGAATGTGTAAATTAAATGGGTACTTTTTCATTAATATACCATATCAAGAAATGAACCAATATTGAAAGTATATAATATAAAATATTACAAGTTTATAATATGAAATAAAATTATATTGGAAATGTTTCATAATATAAAATAAAATTACTATTGTACGTACTTATGAAAAATTATTATATTTTAAGGTTATGGCATGATAATAGTGTATGCACTCGACAAGTAATAATGCATTTGCATAGCACGTGGAATAATAGTGCATTTCGATTCATAATTTTTTGACATTGCAATTAATCCATTGCCAGAAGCCTGTATTGACCAACTTGAGGAAGCGATCAAGGTTACCGACCGACCTTGGGAAGCGAGGATAGTTATCAACCGATATGAGGAAGCCAAGTGGGTTTTACATATGCACTATTCCATGGTTGAATTCTCCATCTGTTAATGGATTTCACCCAACATATTTCATGTTAATTGGAAGGAGGACGCTAAAAAACTGGGGTAAGGGCTTGATTTTAATCTATACGATTGGTTTACTCAATTCAATTTCCGACTTCTGCACTCATTCATGGAATTTATGTTGTTCATAAATGTTTAATTGGAGGGAAGGGTGTGATAACTGAGTTTAGGGTTAATGGAGTTTATGTTGTTCATAACTGGTTAATTGGAGGGAAGGGCATGATAATCGAGTTTAGGGTTGTTATTAAGTGACGACCGTTGAATTTGTTTCTTGTGTTACACTATATATTCACCATTGGTAGTATAAATGGAGAAGAAAATTGGTACAAACAAAACTTGGAGGCTTTTGAAGAGGCAAACGAAGGCTTCTTTAGTAGTAGAGATAAAATCTATGACTTCCCCTTGTTAGGTTAGTCAATTTGGTCTCAGTATTTTGTATTTGTTAAATTTCTGAATGAATAGAAATCCCGTGCATTCTCAACTCAATTCAAGAACATAAATCTCATGGATTTTAAGTAATTGGTTATGTCCTTATTAACAACTCATTTCTTTATAAATTTCTCAAAAAAACATCCCGAAAAAAAATAAAGGTTAGTGTTTTATACTTGGTTTTTATGGTAGGCATTGAATTTATGCAGTAGGACATAGGTTTGTATTGAAGTGCACTGTTTGGATATTAGTTTATATTTAATTTTTTTAACAGGTTTATATCTAACTCATTACTTGTCTAGTGGTATGTGCTCACATTAATTTAGTTGGCATCTTCTCTATGATCTAGTTGTGTTGGACATTGGTAATGATTTACTTACTTTGATGTCTAGTTGTGTCTTGATATAGTAATTGAAAATAGGGAATAACTTACATGCCTACGAGCATTACAATTTGGTTTCTTGATTCCTTTTGGTTGGCGTGTCTTGATACTCTGATTGCAAATAGGGCATAACTTGTGTGTCTTGATACTCTGTTTTCACTTGTATGTGCATATTGGAAGTATTTGGAATTGACATAATTAGGAACTAAATAAAATATGTTTCTTATAAATAGCCAACAACATAGGTAGATTAAAAATTAATCACTATTGAAATGAAAAGCTCTAAAATGTGAATATTACTTCGAAGGGATGACAAGGATCTCCGCTGAAACACTAGTTCACAAAATATGTATTTGTAGGTTAAACCACTCAGAACTGTCCCAAAAGGAGCCATCCAATAATCATTTAAGAAAATCAATTAAGTCACTTATATTCTCTCTCTTATTTATGGAACAGTTCATGCTAGTCCAAGAGGGGTGTCCCTAAGAAATTCAAATATTTTTATTAGATTACTGGTGTATAACTTACTTTGAACCTGCAATTATACATGTTTCCCTGCAATCAAATAATTCAAAATATACAATACTAATTCATGATCAAAAAGAAAGAAAATTATGTATGCTAAAATTAATCTTTAAAATCACAAAAATGTTAATTTATTACTCTCGCTAGTTCTACAAAGAAAGTTGCATATCTGCAATGTAACTGAGCTAATTTCACAGAAAGATATTTGAAAGACAATGGAAAACAAAATGAGATCTGATGGTCTCTTGGAAAAATTAGCAAACAATTATCTTAAAACGATGAGTAAAAACCTTCAAACAGTGAGTAAATTACTCTAATTGAATCTCATTCATTCATTGGTTCCATAGTCAAGAAGGGCATGGAATATGGACAAGAGAAATACCAACAAGGAAAAAAATCTCACCAGCAAAAGGAACCTACAAATTTAAGTCGTAAAGCTCAAAGTACATTCTGTTGTATTAATAGTCAAAGGAAGTTTTAATCTCCAAAAAGTATTAAAGAGAGAGATATTACAAGATAGAATTCTCATACCATCAATATTCTCAAATTGATCAGAAAGGATGATGACCTTTTTGATATTATCGTAAGAGCAACAAGTACATGAATATAAGAAACATCAGATTAACTTCACATCCTTGAAATATTCTTATAGGATCTGGAGAGCAGACCTCAAGAATTTTTTCACTAACACCATTCAATGATAAGTTCTATGGAATAAATGTGAGAGACTCAATGACAGCCAAAAGACTCAAGTTTACAACTAAGATAAATACAAGAAGCAAAGCAAAAACTAGAGGCACCAATGATTTGCTTCCTTGAACTCCTTAAATATTTGACCCTTAATCCAATTCTTGACTTCATTTAACAAAAACCCTAGAAAAAAATTAGTTTTCATCCAAGGTCGACACTACTAGAGTTATAACTTAACATTCATCTCACCAATAAAATCTAAGCTCCACTGTTGGAAAGGATATTCAACCATTGCAAGCTCCAAC
The DNA here is from genome assembly GCA_009831015.1 of Picea engelmannii. Lineage (NCBI taxonomy): Eukaryota > Viridiplantae > Streptophyta > Pinopsida > Pinales > Pinaceae > Picea > Picea engelmannii. The sequence goes on from ML778255.1 coordinate 271,939, forward strand.
GATAATGTTGGCGACTTCTGATTTCCTGTGAAACACTAACAAGGCTTACAAGCTCTAACATAATGATTTACATCAGAAAACAGAGTTGGTCATAATTAACATGCTCAAAGTATCATGTGTGTTGGAAATTCAAATATTTTTTATTAGATTACTGGTGTATAACTTACTTTGAACCTACAATTATACATGTTTCTCTGCAATCAAATAATTCAAAATATACAATACTAATTCATGATAAAAAAGAAAGAAAATTAGGTATGCTAAAATTAATATTTAAAATCACATAAATGTTAATTTATTACTCTCACTAGTTCTGCAAAGAATGTTGCATATCTGCAATGTAAGTGAGCCAATTTCACAGAAAGATATTTGAAAGACAATGGAAAACAAAATGAGATGTGATGGTCTCTTGGAAAAATTAGCAAACAATTATCTTAAAACGATGAGTAAAAACCTTCAAACAATGAGTAAATTACTCTAATCTAATATTATTCATTCATTGGTTCCATAGTCAAGAAGGGCATGGAATATGGACAAGAGAAATACCAACAAGGAAAAAAATCTCACCAGCAAAAGGAACTTACAAATTTAAGTCGCAAAGCTCAAAGTAAATTCTGTTGTATTAATAGTCAAAGGAAGTTTTAATGTCCAAAAAGTATTAAAGAGAGAGCTATTACAAGATAGAATTCTCATACCATCAATATTCTCAAATTGATCAGAAAGGATGATGATCTTTATGATATTATCATAAGAGAAACAAGTACATGGATATAAGAAACATCGGATTAACTTCACATCCATGAAAAATTCTTACAGGATCTGGAGAGCAGACCTCAAGACTTTTTTCACTAACACCACTCAACGATAAGTTCTATGGAATAAATGTGAGAGACTCAATAACAACCAAAAGACTCAAGTTCACAACTAAGATAAATACAAGAAGCAAGGTGAAAACTAGAGGCACCAATGATCTACTTCCTTGAACTCCTTAAATATTTAACCCTTAATCCAATTCTTGACTTTATTTAACAAAAAACCTAGAAAAAAATTAGTTTTCATCCAAGGTCGACACTACTAGAGTTATAACTTATCATTCATCTCACCAATAAAATATAAAATCCATTGTTGAAAAGGATATTCAACCATTACAAGCTCCAATGATAATGTTGGCAACTTCTGATTTCCTGTGAAACACTAACAAGGCTTACAAGCTCTAACATACTGATTTACATCAGAAAAACAGAGTTGGTCATAATTAACATGCTCAAAGTATCATGTGTGTTGTAATCTTGGCTGTGAATTACCCACATCATACAATATGAAATTCCTTCATGATCTCTTTCGCAATTCTTAAAGTAGATGTTTTCCAATTAAACATCATGATAACATGGAATTTTCATGGTTGTCCTAAACCTTTTGGTTGGTGGCATAGTTTGTCTAATTCTGAAATATAATCAAATTCTACAAGCCCTACCACATCTCTACCTGTAAAATTGTTTTAACTTGTATGAATAGGTGGATAAGAGAATTTTTTTCTTTGGACTTATACCTATTTTGTAGGGTTTTTGTTTGCATGCAATATTACCCTTTTGTTCTAGATTGGAGGCATCCAATTCCTTTTGGTTGGTTTTGTGTCTTGATACTCTGATTGCAAATAGGGAATAAATTACATGTCTTGATACTCTTGGTTGGTTGCATGTGTTGATACTCTGATTGAAAATAGGGCATAACTTGCATGTCTTGATATCGTGATTGCAAATAAGACATAACTTGCATGTCATGATACTCTGTTTTCACTTGTATGATTTAGTGTCTTGATACTCTGATTGAAAATAGGGAATAACTTACATTCACAATAGATATAGGTACAAATAAAGATACATCAATAATTATATAATTTGGATCATGATGTGAATGCAAAACAATAGATCTACTACTAATATTCTAAGTATATACATAAGATTTATGGTCTTGGGAGGGTTCCACCACATCCAACTCTTTGATTTCCTATACCATATTTTCTTTCTTCAACCATATGTGTAATTATGTTAAACAAAATAAGGATTTGCGGTAAAAACCTACGCAATGATTTAGGTGGAATATTTACAACATACATTCCAATGAATGTGAGAAAGGTCATAAGGGAGTAATCCCCATGCATTTGACTAGACTTATTTTACAAGAAATAAATAGTACTACAATCGATGTTATGCCTACACCCTAGTAATCAAATAAGTATACTCTAACATGATCTATTGTATTCTATAGGAATTGGTTTTGATATTTCATTTCAATTCAAGTTGAGATAGATGAAAAGCGTTGAAAGTAATATTAACATACCAATGTCATAACTCAATGCAAAAAATTGAAGATGAGTCATTGACTAGTTTTGTCAATGAATGAATACCATGCACATGATGAGAGAATAACCTATGAGAATATCTTGGAGAAATATGCATTTCCTTGTAATGATTGTCTCAGAGGGAACATGAGAATAAGACAAGTTATTTTTTAACATATGATGAGATTCAGTCATAGAGATATAAGTCCTTTCCCTCAAAATAGTTATACAAATAGGATACCATTGCAAATCATGAGAGACGTAAAGGCACCAAACATATATGAAGAGGCAACAAATGAAGATGAACATGAAACAATGTTAGATGAAGGGATTGAAGTTGATATAACGATGAATGAGGGTTTCAAGGATGATTGGAAGAAATTGATGGAGGACACTTCAAAACCTGTGTATGGTACTTGCAAGTTAATTCATTTGAAAACAATCGTTCTAATTATTAATTTGCAAACAGTGCATGGTTGGACAAATGAGAGAGTTTATGAGTTATTGGAATTTTTACATCAGTGATTACCACCACACTTCATATTTGCAAAAAAATAGAGTGCATGTAAAGCACAAATCACTAAGCTAGGATTACAATAGGAGAACATCCACACATGTGTGAATGGTTGTGTATTATTTCACAAAAATCATTCAAGTGAGACTAAATGTCTGAAATGTAAACAATCGAGGTGTAGACCAGGGTTGAAATCAAATTCAATGCCCATAAATATTCTTCTCCACTTTCCAGTAATCCCACAGTTACTTAAAATGTATAGATGTCGATACATTGTTGATCTTATGCAATGACATGCCCAAAATAAGAGCATCAATGGAAAACAATGGTATGTGGTTGATTCTAATATGTGGATGGAATTTGACAACAAATGACTTGATTTTTCCCAATATCCTCGTAATATAAGATTGAGTTTAGCTCTAGATGGGGTGAACCCATTCTTAGATCAGAGTACTAAATGGTCAACTTGGCTAGTTTTTTTGATAAATTATAACTTTCCTCCATGGTTAGAGACCAAATCATTTTTCTTGATGTTGTCATTGATTATACTAGGAAAGACAATTGTGACATCATATACAATTGATGTTTATTTAAAGCCATTATTTGATGAGTGTTGGCAGCCAACTCATTTTTTTGTATTACTATAAAAACGCTGCCTACACCTCTTGTCTTCTAAACGACAAATCGTCATCGCACTATGTTTCAAGACATTTGTTTCTTTTTCGCGACAATTGCAATTTGATTCCGATTTGATTTTTCACAACTGAAAGTGTGAAAACACCTCTCTCGTTATCTGGATTGTCATCATCTTTTATTGATTTGCTGAAAGACATTTGACCATTGGTTTATCACTTCACTGCAAAAGGTTCTTTCAAACTATAGCCATTCACTTTAACTGTGCAACTTGATTTCTCTAGTGAAAGTGATGTCATAAA
>ML778255.1:282910-298461 GCA_009831015.1 Picea engelmannii
CTCTCTTGCTCCCCCTCCCTATCCATCCCTCTCTCTCTCTCTCATTTTGTCTTCGACTCCCACTCTCTCTCTATCTCTCTCATTTCATCTTCGACTCCCACTCTCTCTCTATCTCCCTTTATCTCCCCATCCCCATGCATCCATCTCTCTCTCTCTTACTCTCTCTATATCCCCATCCCCATCCATCCATCTCTCTCTCTATATATCTCTATATCCCCATCCCCATCCATATCAATCTCTCCCTCCCTCCCCCTGACTCTCTCTCTCTCCCCCAGCTCTTTATCTCCCTCCCTATACCCCCCCCCTCYCTCTCTCTACCTCTCCCTCTCTCTCCCTCAACCCCACCCCCTCACTCCATCTCCCCATAATCCAACACCCCTCTCTCTCTCTCCCTCCCCCGTAGTGTCTGTTATAACCCTAATTTGCACCATACATGTTTACCTGGCATCAGGCCATCTCATATCCCTTCTTTGCCAAAGAACTGTTGAACAACTCTTTAAAAAACCTATTTTAAAAGGGCCCACACACTCTACTCCATTACTGCATGCATGTACATGCTAGCTGACCTAAAAAAACCCATGTGGACCTACAAAAGCACAAAAAAAGGAAAGTTTCCAATGAAACACATAGCTTTGTGTGAATTAACTAAAACTCCCGTCCATGCATGGTCGAGGGTTCGTCCAAATACCTAGCTTCTTCTAGACTATAAAAGAAGGGTTAGGGGTCCCATTTGGAAGAGGAAAATAATAGTAAAGAAACTCTGCCCAATTGTACATTCCCATTGTCCCAACCCTTTAGCCATCCTTGTGCAAAGAGAGATACAGAGCAAGGAAGTTGGAGGACATTTGAAGAGGAGCCCAGGATCAGGTTCACGGAGCAGTGGCCGGTCTCAACATTGTAAGTTGATTCATTAAAGTTAATAATAAAGAAATTCTTTTCCCATCCCACTATATGAGTTCTTCATAGTTTAGTGAATATATGTTTGAATCTCTAACCCATTAATCTGTAGAACAAATGCATGTATAGTTTGTTGCTTTTTTTGTACACAGGTCAGTCTTGAGAGGATAGTTGCTAACAAGCGATCAAGCATGGAGAAGGATCAACATCAAACGTCCAAAACAAGGTATGTTCATTTAACCATGCATTTGCTTAAAGGAAATGGGGATTAGGTCTAGGACGATGGTAGAAAGTAGGAATCTTTTGGTCTTATCTGCATGCATAATATAACCCTAAATGCTATTCCATAGGGGGATTTCCCACCACAATAGAATTGGCGACCATACTAGGGAAGTCTCTAGGGTTCCTGGGAATATTTTTGGGTAGTTTTAAAAGACTAGTTTTCTTTCCTATTTTTTGAAGTTTCTGCAAAGTCTGAGCTAACATAGATTCTGGTCTTCCATACTAGCTATCTTTGTTTCCTTACTTGACTATATTTTTTTTTTGTTTCCGAGACCCACAGAGGTACACGTGGCCTGCATAAGGTCTACACGCGTGTACCTGCACCCTACTTTCTTATAGCCCAAGTGTAAAATCTAGCTGAAGAAGTAATAGTAGCATGTATGAGTCCAGAAAATTTTAGAGGTAGTCATCCTTTTCCCTGTCAGAATCAGTCATTCTCAAGGGTTTTCTGGAACTCTTTCTAGTCTTGGTTGTTTACAGTCTATAGATTAGGGATCACCTCAGATTGGTTTGTTCTACAAATTTTTCCTTACATTGTTTTCTTTTTTCTGTTAAAAAAAGTTTCTAAGCCTTTAAGAGATCCTTGTTCTCAGTATCAGTGGTCTCTTCCTGGTTTGGATTGTCTGTATTTAATATGTTTCATAGTTTCAGAGATACACATGACCTGTATAAGGCCAGTACGTGTGTACACGTGCTTTGACTTTACACAACTTGCATGCAAATGCTTGTTGTTGAGGTTGTGTGCTTGAGGAGAAGCTTTTGTTGAGGGTGAGGCAGTCATCCTTTCCCTTGACAAGCGTTATACCTTTTAGGTTTTTAAATCTTTTCCCAAGCAGTCGATAGCTTAGATTTGATCTTAGCCATAGTTTTCTTTTTTCATTTTAAAGTTTTCATCAAAATTTTCTTTAGGGTTTTTAGACAAGTGTGAGAGTCCTTTTTTAAGTTGCCAGTGTGTGATTTCTTGAAGTGATTCTTTGCAATCTGCGATTAGGCCAAAAGTTTTTCTTGGTTTTTGACTTGTTGATATTTTTCCTTTTTTCTTTGTGAGCATTCAAATAAAAAAAAAAACTTTTATTTCTTTGATTGGTTAAAAAAGTGTTGTTTTTGCATTAGTAACCAGGGAAAAGTATTTGTTTTCATAAGTTCTTGACAGTTTTCTTAGATCATAAGTAGCTCGTAGTCGAGTGAAATCCTACTTTGGGTTTGCTGATTCAAAGATCTTAGAAAAAAAAATTTAAATTTGAAAAGTTGTTTAAAGAAAATTTTTTGTTTCCAAGATTTCTGTTTATTTTACTTTCATATTTCAAACATCATTAGTTTCACTTTCATATCCTTTGACGTAATACAATCCCTAAAGTCAATGCTAAATCTAAAATTCATTAGACTTTTTATGTTTGTAGGGTCAACCAACTAGTTTAGGGTTAGGGCCTTGAATTAGGTTGGAGAGGAAACTCTTCAAAGCCATTAAAATCAAACATTGGAGTTTGAGTTAGGGAGTGTCAAAGTCCAGTATCGTGAAATTTATCTGGGACCCCCCTCTAACATAGGGGATAAACACGAGGTCGCGTGCGGAAAGGTAGCAGAGATAACCCCTCCAAAGCTTGACCAATCGTAGTGGAGAACACATATAGAGGGCTTGTTTTGGGATTCCATCGATTACATTTGCCACAGAGCTTCATGGGTCTCAAATCCATTCGAGGTCCTTATTTTTCCTCCAAACCACTTTCTTTCGATATCCTTGATAGGTTTCGGGCTCGATACCCTGCTCATTGTGGTCTACCCAACTTTCGACTATACCCGCCTAGTGATTGTTTGCACGTTGGAAACCTAGTTGCCTATCTTCTTAGGTACATACACAGGTGACTACGGGGGTATACCATGGTACCTAGGACAGACATCATGCCATGCTTTGAAGAGTACACCTGGAGGGTGCTTCCGTGTTCGAGTTTCACTTGCACTGGTAAGTTGCTCTAGTGTTGGTTGTTGTAACTGTTCTTCCAATTAGTTTAGTGTTTGCTTGTCCTATCTTGTAGGGACTTTTTAGTGTGTGTTGTTTTTTGAATGATTAGACATCCCTAGAGTTTCTTTGATCTTCTAACATAGTGGAGGATCACGAGCTCCACTGGTCACGAAGGCTTCTTGGCCTATCACCGGTTACACTGGAGCCACCCCCACCACCACTAAGGCAAAAACTAGACCAACAAGGGTCTTTTGAAGCGACTGGGTCACAAGAAATTGTGCTTGACCAACATCCATAGGAATCAACTGTTTTAGAATTTAGAGAAAAATCTCTTGGTCCACCTAAAACCTCAACCACTGATCTTCTAGCACCCATCATCATACCGATTCATCCTTACGAGTGCCAGACAATGTCGCAAGCAACAATGGAAACAAATGTTGTTACTCCTCTTGAGAATTCTTCAATTCCCACTACGGTTGTCACCACATGAGAGTTTCCACCTCCTAACCCACCATCACCGGTCCAAGCCACCATGGTCTTAGCCTCCTCTACCTCACACAATGGTCCAATCCCATCTATGGCGGCGGCCACACCCCCTTTCCCACCAAGTGCGATAGGCCCTCCGTTCTCATATGGGATGCCTAGTTTAGGTACAAGTCCTGTACTTTCTTACTCCACTTCACAAACTTAAGGTCTAAGGGCAAGGAGCTCTAATGCTCCTCTACAAGGTCACATAGGGGGAATTCCTGCTCCTTTTAACGCTTTCCCTTACAGGGGAGGTCCTATACCTCCTTCATCCCCTTCACTCGGCGGCATGCACTAGCCATCCACCAGGCCACCTGCACACCATAGTTTACTTAGTGCAGGGAGTCAAGGACCACCTTCTCATAATATGCTGGTAGATTTGACACCATTTTCTTTGTTCGGTGTGTTTGGTAACAACGCCTTCTCGTCAGCTACTTTCCCGACTGGGGGCAACCCTGGTTTCGGGAAACCTATTCCTATGCAGGGTACTATTCTTGCACAGGGGGAAAACCCGGGAACTTCTTCTGCATCAGGGCCTTGGAATTCTTTGCAAGGATTCATTCCTTCGTCAAGAATGTCGATATAGGGAAATTATTTCCATAGTCAATGGAACCTCGAACAAGGTACTATGCCCATCCTTACGGGACCGGCATGGGGCAAACCTTCCCAAAGTCCTATGAATGTAATGCACGCCCATCCATCTATGTCCTATTTTGAGAATCAGTCGATGATGTCTCTTCACACGCAAAATCCGTATGCTGGTCACAACCATGGTTTTTACAAGAACCCAAGCCAGTAGCCGAACTTTTCCTGGCAACTCGGTGCCAGTCAAACTCCAGGCCCCTATTTCCCAAGTTATCACCAACAACCCAAACTACCTTTCCTGGCAACCTTGCATTTGCCAAATTTGACAAGGTTGTTGAATGAACCTATCTATCATGATCCGCATTGGCCTCCTATGCCGACGACATACCAAAATTTGAAGCCAAGCCTAATGAAGATCCAGGCGATCATGTGACGACCTTCCACCTTTGGTGCTCATCTAACTCGTTGAAATATGACTCCGTACAGTTGCAATTGTTTCAATGTACTCTCATTGAGCTTGACCACTCATGATACTCTTCCTTTGGTGAATTGGCAATGGCCTTCCTAAACCATTTCCAATTACCTATGAGATACGACGCTAGCACATAATTGCTGGCCAATTTCTCATAAACAAAAGTAGACCATATCTCGGATCACATTTGAGAATGGAGATGCCAAAAGAGTTTAATTAAGGTACCAGTCCCACCAGCATTCCTGCTTGAGTGGTTCCTTAAGTCTTTGGTCCCACAGTTGTCCAAAGACATCGTGACGTCGGGAGTATTTTCCAAAGAAGACGCCATCATGAGAGATCAACAAATTGAGCTAATCTATTCTCAGTCCAGTTTATTATACGAGATCTTTCCAGAGGCGCCACACTCAATACTTGATAAAACTAGACAGAGAGTTGGACCACGTGCCGATGGTATTTTTGGTTCAACACAAACAAATCCCATTGAGCAATTGATGAAGCAGTTGTAGCAGTTGTCTATACAACACACAACGGCCATCCAAACCACTACTTTGATTGATCGCCCTACCAAAATGTCATATGTACACATAGTGCAATCGACTAATCCAAAGGCCACCCAACAGTCTAAAGGAAAGAAAAAACAACGAAATAAGGGTAACGGGGATAATAAACCCACTAATAATGTTGGAGGGGGAAATACTGAGAAAAGAAAGGTGAGGTATCTGTGCAAGTTGTGCATGGAAGACCACACGACCCATCTATGTCCTCGGCTTGCAGAAGCCCAAAAGTTTGTGACGCAACAATAGTCTGGTGTGTTAACCAATCCATTTCAACATGGGCAAAATCTAACACAAGCCTATGTAAGCACAGAAGGGGGCAGCCAAGGACCCTCTCCATCTTCGAACAACCCCACATCCGCGAATGTATATATGGTGAAGGGTGATGCTTTTATATCGACTAGAGCACATGACTATAGTAAACCAAGCACTTCTAATAAGGGTAAAGAAGCCAAACTCCCATCTCTTCCTCCACATATTGAGAAGACTTTGGGAAAAACAATGACACGCATCCCAAAAGGTGCATTCAAAAAAGCTTCTCATAACCCAAATGCAAGGGCCGCCCAGAACTATTCTGTGGTGGAATATTTATCTCAAACCCCTTGTGCAATGTCTACTTTGGAGGTCCTCCAAAGATGCCCTTCTCGGAGGAAAGTTTTGTTAACCGCTCTAGGACCTACCGAGACTTGTAATCTAGGTACCATCATGCTAGATACAATCAACTTAAAACCTCATCTGCCATACCATGTAGCGTTTTGAATAGTAGTGGCTCATCCCATGAAAAAATTTACTCACAATATTTTATGCACGATGGTTGATGAGGGTTCCTCGACATGCGTTACGTCATTGGCATGTTGGAAGGCCATTGGCCAGCCCGTTTTGTCTCTGTCACCTACTCTCCTCATTTCTTTCGATGGTCGTTCATTCTGACCACATGGTATCATTCCCTCTTTCCCCATGCAGTTAGGAGGGAAGAACATGTGTGTCGAGGTAGAGGTATTTGATGCGCTGCTCAACTATAAACTCTTGTTAGGAATGAATTGGACTTATGCCATGCAAGCTATGGTTGCTACAATTTTCTGGGTCTTGTTGTTTCCACACGAGGGTCGGATAGTGACCATTGATCAATTGTCTTTCTCTAGACTTGACCCTTCATTAGGGGCATCCACAGTCTCGATGATTGATAATCCTCAACCAGGCATGGTCAACGTAGGGGTTGGTTTGTGCCCATATTTGATGGGTACCTTCGATTACCCGCCCCCTCAAGGTGATATCAAGTTTATATCCAATCACCATAAGGTTGATATTTTTCAATTTTCGTCGTTCCGCATGACTTACTTCGACAATCTGTGGATACTTCCTTCCTCATTAGCTACAATGGATGGGATAGGATACCCAAGCATGTCCATGCCCTTGTTCGCAGCTGAAGTAGTGTACTCTTTAGTCCAGCAAACTTCAGCTAATATAGATCCAACACCTGCACAAGAGTTTGATCCACTTCTAGAGCCTATTTGGGCTCAAGGTTCTCTCACTAACACCGATTCATTAGACTTAGTCTTTCCCTCTGATGAATCTATAATTGAAGCAATGACTAGTCTGGACAAACCTTGGGAAGATCTTCATCACAGATCATACTTCCTTCCAGAGTTAAGCAGAATCGAATCTAGAGAATTCACCTTGACTATGACGGGAGATAGGTCTTGTCCTATTAATCCCTTAGCTACAAACGAGGTTTATGTTGAGGGTAATATGGAAACTATCGTTGAAACCTTACCGATTAATATCTCTCGAAACCCTGGCGTTGTGGAATTTTTTTTTGTCGGAGCTAACTTCTCCCCTGGAGAGATTCAAATCTACACAGATCTTTTTAAAGAATTCTGCGACATTTCTTCCTGGTCTTACGAGGAAATGCCAGGCATCGATCCGAAAATAGTTGACCATGAAATCAGAACTTATCCAGATGTCAAGCTGGTCTAGCATAAGCTTCTTCTAGTTAACCCCAAGAAAGAAGCAACCATTAAGGTTGAGGTTGAGAAACTGCTAAAATCTGGTTTTATCTATCCTATCCATTTGACCCAATGGGTGTCAAACCCCGTGCTGATCAATAAAAAACAAGGCACAATTCGTGTATGTATAGACTTCCGTGATTTGAACAAGGCCTGTCCCAAAGATAATTTTCCCACACCATTCATCGATCAGATAATTGATGAATGTGTGGGCTGCGAGGCCTTCTCTTTCATAGGCATTTTTTCGGGATATAACCAAATACAAATCAAACTTGAAGACTAACACAAAATGAAATTTATTTGTCCTTGTGGTACATTCGCGTATCGTAAGATGCCTTTTGGTCTCAAAAATATTGGAGTGACTTTTTAGCAGGCCATGTCTTTTTCTTTCCATGACCTCAAGCATATAGTCGAGGCCTATTTATATGATTTAGCGTCTTGATCTCGCAAGAGAACAGATCATCCCACACACCTCTAACTTATCTTTGAGCATTGTCGCTACTTTCAGATTCCCTTGAATCCAAACAAGTGTAGCTTTTGTGTAACATCAGGACATTTGTTAGGTTTCATACTGTCAACAACAGGGATCATGGTTGATCCTCTCAAGGTTGAGGCAATATTTCAGTTGCCCCCCCCATGCACAATCCTTCAACTTTAGAGTCTACAGGGCAAGGAAATTTTTTTAGGTCGCTTCATCGCTAACTATGCCTAGATCACCAAGGGATTTATGCACTTTATTAAGAAAGACATTCCTTTTTATCGGGACGATGCCACTCAACGTTGTTTCACTGCATTGAAACATGCACTCAAAGCTGCCCCTCTGCTCCAACCACCTAACTATAACAAGGATTTCTTATTATATCTGGCTACAGCAGAGTCAACCATTGGCATGGTCTTAGTTCAGGAAATGACTTGTTCTCAGAATATGTTATCTATTACCTGAGCCAAGGCCTTGTAGGACCGAAACTCAATTATTCTCATATTGAAAAAATTGCGTTGGTAGCAGTCCATGTTGTTCAACGGTTCCGTCATTATGTTCTGTTTCACAAGACCACCGTCATTGCTGTCGTGAATCCATTTCAGTACATGTTTACATGATGGGTAATAGGCAAAAAGATCAATAGATGGATAGTCATCCTCTAGGAGTTCGACTTAGATTTCATTTCAGCGAAATCCAAAAAGTGACTGGTCTTCGCAGAACTTATTTCAAAACTTCTGGTTGAGTTAGGTGATCTTGTGCCCGAAGAGTCGCCTATCAGAGGAGATATTGTTTTGATCACCTCTTCAGATCCCTGGTATGGAGATATAATTATCTATATACAGACTTTGAAGTGCCCCACCTCTACTTCTCATGATGAGCGTCGACGCATAAGCCATCAAGTTAAGAATTATCTCATACTCGATGATACATTGTATCCGAGAGGTGTAGACTGCATCCTGCGCCAATGTCTCACTCACGAAGAGGTAGTTATCGTGCTTAACGATTTCCATACCAGAGCCTATGGTGGTCATTTGTCTAGGTTGGCAATAGACCAAAATATTCTACAAGAAGGTTACTTCTGGCTCACACTTATCAAAGATTGTATCAAATCGATCAAGAGGTGCCACCCGTGCCAAATCTTCTCTCAAAAGATGAGGGCACATCTCACTCCCATGTTTCCTGTCATCAAAGTTAGTCCCTTCACCAAGTGGGGGATTGATTACACTACATGAAACCCTCCTTCAGCAAGGGGGCACCACTATATCATCATAGTTGTAGACTACTTCACAAAGTGGGTTGAAGCTATGCCAACGTTTAAAGATGATGGAGAGACTACAACTCTCTTTTTATTCAATCAGATAATAGCAAGGTTTGATGTCCCGAGAGAGATTGTCACTGACCATGGTAGTCACTTTCAGAACCATATGATGACCGAGTTAACATCAAAGCTTGGGTTATAGAAAGAGAATTCATCACCCTACTACCCCCAAGAAAATGGTCAGGTGGAAGCTGTAAACAAATCTCTTAAGACCATCCTACAACGAACCATCAATTCAACCAATTCAAATTGAAATTTGATGTTATACTCGGCATTATGGGCCTACCAAACATCTGTTAATACTGCAACTGGTTTATCACCTTTTCAACTCATATACGGGCTGGAATCAGTCTTTCCTATCGAATGTCAAATCCCATCCCTAAAGTTGGCAGTACAATTATTGCCATACACTTCTCCAATTGAAGAATGGTTAATATACCTTGAGCAGCTCAATGAGAAGTGTCGTGACACAGCCCTAGCCAATGAGGATCACAAACATAAAATCAAGTGTCAATATGATAGGTCCATTTGTCCTCAGATTTTCTTTGAAGGTGACCTTGTCCTGGTCTATGACCAAGATAAGGACCCCCTGGCGGCAGGAAAATTCAAAACCATGTGATTTAGACCTTTCATCATAAAAGAGGTTTTAAAAAAGGGTGCTTATCATCTGGTTGGCTTTGAAGGGAACGCTTTGGCGCAGCCTAGAAATGGGCTCTACCTCAAGAAGTATTACTCATAGGCAGGTCACCGTGGGTAACTTTTTGTAACATATGTACAGTCTTTGTACTATTACTTTCTAGTTTCTTTTAGGGTTATGGATGTGTTGTTGATTTTATCTTTCGTCATTGTGGCATATGTCAAGTGATTCTGAGGTGTTCGTTGGGTATGCAGATGGTGCTAGTCGGCACACTTGGAGGCTTGCCTCCGTAGCTTGGGTAATCTTTACACCTCAAGGCCAATTATTATCTTCCGGAGGTATATGCTTAGGTGACACTACAAACAATGTTGCCAAATATAGTGCAATCATTGAGTTGCTTCATGACACGTTGTAATTTGGTATCTCTCATCTCCAGGTCTATCTTGACACTCAGCTGGTTGTGTCTCATTTAAACAGAGTATACCAGGTTCATGATCCGAATTTACACCGACGATTCCTTAGGGTATGTCTCTTAGAACAAAACTTTGATTATATTACATATTTTCATGTTCCTAGGAGATTAAACCAAGTTACAGATACTCTAGCTAATCAAATTTTAGATTAGCATCTTTCACACACATGAAAGAACATTCACACAAACATGTAAATACATTTTTTTCACACATGATCCATAAGACACAAAAGACATAAAAATCCATATATAATATCATAAAGTAACCAAAGTACACAGATGGACACAAGCGCCTCAAAAATATGACCAATAACGAGTCATGGAGCTTTGCCCTCAAACAATATATACAAGTAGTGCTCATGACACGTGAAATGTCAAACTAAGGTCAGGTCCTGTGGGCCCTGTTATACTGATCCACAACGTTGGCTAAATGTTGAAACAACCAGACCCATGTCCATGGTGCCCCCACTACATGAGGCTGCATAGATGGTGCAGGTCCTCAATCTCTACCATAGGGACCATGCGAGTGAGTGCAGTAAAGTTCCACTCAACTCGCTTCAATACCCTCTCATCCTCCTCGATTGCAATATCCCCTGCTACTGTTGGTCCCCCTGCGGCGGTAGGTGCGGCCCCTGGCCGAGGACGGTGCATGTTCCTCGCATAGTCAGTGGGTCACACTGGTCCCACATCTGCACACAATGAACACATATCTGTCAATCACTCTGGTATAGCAAAAAAATGATATATATAACAAAAACAACATAACAATTACATATGTTTAAACAAAAAAAATAAAAAAAAATAATGGAGACTTACCCATCTCTCCTCGCTCCTCACCAGGAGGTAGTGGTATCTTAGGATCCCTAAAAAAATCAATCCCTGCATATGGGTAATCCTCGATAATTGGGATCTTCTGCGATAGCCAGGCGAAGAAATCATCATCGAAGGACTCATTAGTCCTTCCACCACCCTGTCGTGGTAGCAATATTGCCCATCTACACATAGTAGGAAGAAAGTCTTGATGTCCTCGTACCACTACTAGATGACTAAAGATTGGAACTCTATCGAAGAAGAATGAGCACATAATGGTCCCGAACCCAAAATTTCTATGTGTCCACAAACGACAATCTGTCAACTGCCTCTTCATACACTCAAGAAATGTGGTACTCCAATAAAAAATTTGTGCATTTAAGCATTGGACTGCATAGTTCATCTGTGCATGAGACACCTGATGTAGAGCCACAGAACCAGTGATTCACCTAATAAGCAACACTATTTCCTGTAGCGATAAGTCAATAATACTTCTTATGGGCACCTGTGAGCTCAAATGGTCTGTATCAACCTCACAGTAAATACCTATCAATTCTGCTATGTTATGTGGCCCCAAAGGAAATGTCCAGAAGTTGACTGGTTCCCCTCTCTGGGAGAGTCCAGTCAAAAAATAAATGTTCTCGGTCGTGGGCACCAATGATTGCCCCTCTAACATGAATTCCTCTAGATCCAGATGCCAGTAGTCAACCAAGGCATTTAGTAGCCTAGGTTGTGCCCGCATAAAAGGACATAAAAAGAACTTGAGTAACCCACATTGCATCAAGGTAGCCACAACATTGGGGTCTTCCCCGACCAACTCACTAACCTCTTCATGATCTCTTTCTCTCCAGTGGACATACATCCTACAAAACACAAAGGTTTAGGAGGGTTAACCCTTGTTTTTTGAGATTTTTTCATTCAAAAAGAGGGCCCAGGCATGCTGTAATAGTGACACTCGCATGTACATGCATGCAGAGTTTACTTTGTCCAAATGTACATGTGTCCTGTCCTGAGACAACCCACGTGGACCTAGGGCCGACCTTTTAAAGGTCGACGCCCCCCCCAAAAAATGAAACCTAAAGCAAAAAGGAAGAATTAAAATGCAATATGAGAGAGTTTGTATTTACTTGGTCCAGACAGAAGTTCCTTTCGTCCACTGTATCTCTCGGAATCACCACTTTTGACAAAGGGTTTTTTTTGGCTCTAGAGTCAATTTCCAAATCAACAATGGTGATGATGAGCTGCCAGCTTCTATTTATAAACTTTTTGGCCTCTTTTTGTCACTTTTTTGGCCTCCCTTATCATTTTATTTAAACCAAAAACCATTTAGAGTGATTCAGGAGTTGCATGGGAGGGATATGATCGGGATATCGAGACAGTTTTTTGGAGTTTTAGGTAATTTTCGATGGTCCATGAAAATTTTTGTCCAAGGATCAACTTGAGCATGTAGGTTAGGTTTCTACCCTGAATTTAGTATCTCGTTGTCTTTTTCCTTTGCCATAGGATCGATCCCATCAGGTTTTGACATAGAACCATTATAGATTCTTTAGAAGTGTCGCGACTTGGTGGTAGATCTTACTGAAACATGGATGCCCTAGGTAGATCCTGGTTGCATTCTGGTATCCATGTTGTCTCTAATCATTGTAGGCTCGAGATTCCTTGTTGTTTTTCCTGATTACGAGTTTGAGCCTCATTTGCATGATTCCTTTTCACTCTTGACCTCACCCTCGGGACTCCCAAAAGATATAACAGGTCCTCTTTTAAGCCCTTTTCAGACCCTCTAAACATGAAAAGATTGTCGAGCGATCTTGTGGCCTTTCATGCTCGTTAAAATGAAAGTTGAAGTCACGTCTGTCTGGTGGTAGTTTACCCATTTTTCGGTCTGGACGGTCAACTATACGAACAAAGGTATACTCTATGGAACTTCAATTCTCTAGAAGAGTACTCTCAGGTATCATTTTAACCCTTTTTTGGGGCCTGAGGGACTAAATTTACGAAAAAGGAACCCCCACAGAGTCCATAGTTAAGCTCTTTTTAGACTCCCTAAAATTGAAAATATCGTCAAGTGACCTTATTCTTTCACACTCGTTAAAATGGTCCAGAAGAACATTCCTGACGGAGTCCATAGTTAAGATTTTTTCAGACTCCCTAAAAATGAAAAAATGGCTGAGTGATCTTGTCTTTATCACACTCGTTAAAATGGTTTTGAATAGACGTATTGTCGGTGCTAGTTTACCCCTTTTTCGAACTGACTAGACTACCTTAGAAAAAGGTACCCCAATGGAGTCTCCTTTTACATCTTTTCAGACTCCCTAAATATGAAAAACCATCGAGCTTACCTTCTCTGGGCTCGTTAAACGTACATCGAAGGATGTTACCATTGTGTGTTTTGTTAACAGCATTTGCATACCTGCATATTTTTTCTAAATGCCATCTCCATGTTGCTCCCAATTGAACCGTCTAAAGCATACCTTATACGCAAGCCTTGTAGCACTTTGCCTCTGTGTCTTAATACCCTTGGCCCCCAAAGGAATTTTTCCTGAGTATCATTATTCTGAACATTAGACTTGTCCTTGTGCCTTGAACTTGTATGTTTGTCACACTTGTTCCTCCATTGTAACGTAACATTCCTTTATTTTTTTTTCCAAAATTATTGAAAAAGACAAAAAAAAAAAAATCAAATATACCCCAAAAAGAGGAAGGGAAAAGTATTTTTTTTTATTGGCAGCATAATGAGTCACCCTTGGATAAAGCACATCTATCCATTTGTTTGTCAAACTATGGGATGTAATACGACCTTAGGAAGATGTTATCGCTACATAGAGTTGTGTCCTCCTTTGTTTGGTTATTCTTCCAAACATATGGAGAGTTTGCATTGCCTCCTGCTTTGTAAACTTATAATTAATGCCATGCTTCCTAAGTCTCATCATTTGTCATGTTGTTGTCCAAGGGAAGCTTCTACCAAGCCTGAGTCGACCCCTCTACAATTTGTCTCTTGCCCTCATACCCAACCATCCTGAACATCCAATCAAGTCTTTGTTCGAAATCAATGAAGCCTTCAGTTTGATCATTAAGATTCTCTAGTCCATGATCGACGAGCCATCGAAGACCTCTGGGTAGTGAATTCGTACACTAATATTACACTCCTACCCAAGTTTTGAATATTTTTAAGTTGTTGCTCGAGCTTTGAAGACCTCATCTCTAGCCATCAGGCCTTATCAACTTCTGAGAAGATGGATACTCTACATGTATAACTTTTTGATTTTGAGATGTAGCTTCATTATGTATTGTTCACAGATACACTTTATATAGTGATATGACATGGATCTATAGTGTATTTGATTGGTAGCCATGAGTTTATTCTATCCCAAGCATGGGTATGCCCGCCTTGGTGAGACATTTGTTATTTTGCAAACGGTGCCTCCCGACTCGTGGTCCCTGGGCTCACTTATTTGGCACATTAGTAAAGATTGGTAATGCATTTTGGACATCATATGCTCTTTTGACCTCACACATTAGGGGGAATCTGTTATAATCCTAATTTGCACCATACATGCTTACCTGGCATCAGGCCATCTCAGATCCCTTCTTTTCCAAAACAATACTGAACAACTCTTTAACAAACCTCTTTTATAAGGGCCCACGTTCCCTACTCCATTACTACACGCGTGTACATGCTAGCTGACCTAAAACATCCCGTGTGGACCTACAAAAGCATGAAAAAAGAAAAGTTATTGATGAAACACACAACATTGTGTACGTTAATTGAAACTCCCAACCATGCATGGCCAAGGGTTCGTCCAAATACCTAGCTTCTTCTAGCCTATAAAAGAAGGGTTAGTGGTCCCATTTGGAAGAGGATAATAATAGTAAAGAAACTCTGCCCAATTGTACATTCCCATTGTCCCAACCCTTTATCCATCCTTGTGCAAAGAGAGATACAGAGAAAAGAAGTTGGAGGACATTTGAAGAGGAGCCCAGGATTAGGTTCATGGAGCGATGGCCAGTCTCGACATTGTAAGTTGATTCATTAAAGTTAATAATGAAGAAATGTTTTTCCGATCCCACTATATGAGTTCTTCATATTTTACTGAATATATGTTTGAACCTCTAACCCATTAATCTGTAGAACAAATGCATGTAGAGTTTGTTGCTTGTTTTGTACGCATGTCAGTCTTGAGAGGATAGATCCTAACAAGTGATCAAGCATGGAGAAGGATTGACATCGAACGTTCGGAACAAGGTATGTTCATTTAACCATGTATTTTCTTAAAGGAAATGGGGATTAGGTCTGGGATGATGATAGAAAGTAGGATTATTTTGGTCTTATCTGCATGCATAATATAACCCTAAATGCTAGTCCATAGGGGGATTTCCCACCACAAAAACATCCTCCCTCTCCCTCCCTCAGCCACAACTCCCCTCTCCCTCTCCCTTCCTCTCCCTCACCACATCATCGTATCCTCAAATTCTCTCTCTCTCTCTCTCTCTCTCTCTCTCTCTCTTTGTCTATCTCTCTCTCCCCCTCTCCCTGCTTTATCTCTCCCTCCCC
>ML778255.1:300481-323083 GCA_009831015.1 Picea engelmannii
CTCTCTCTCTCTCTCTCTCTCTCTCTCTCTCTCTCTCTCTCTCCCTCCCTGACTTCTTAAAATCAACTTATTAGGGAAAAAAACATTATATCACTTAAACTAATAAATAAATAAAATGAATATATATCTAAAATAAATTCAATGAATATAATTTATAGTAAATATTATAATTAAGTTAAATAACCTATAAAATAAACAAATTATTTTAGGAAAATAAAACATATGAACATGAAATAGAAAATCATATTCTCGTTAAAAAAATTCCTATCTTAATTATTTGAGAAATATTTATTGGAAAAAATACCTCTTCTTTCATTAAGCTACAACATTAATAAAATGATCAAATGACTTCTTTGATAAGAATTATCATCCATTTCTAAATATCCACAAGAATGATTTCCCTCCTGGTACCTTAGGTTGAATTCAATTTTATTGATGACAGAAACAATAATTCCAAATTACAAACCATTTTAAGAATTTGGATTTTTGCAATCGCATACATAGTTTCTTGTTGAGTATATTGTATTTCTTTCACTTTGCTTGGATTACATTCCCTTGCAGGTTCAATATCTTTGGAGAATTGGAACGGAGTTAGGATGACAATGGAAAGAGGAAGCGACATTTAAACAGTATGTTGTATATCTTTTTAACTAGTAAACTGAACAATTAGAGCTTAGGGAAATTCTTATATTATGTTATGTTTTGTTCTAGTTCTGGGTGGATCTAGGGAGATCTGTTTATGTCTGCATTACCGATTAATCCAATAACAAAATTGGTGACCATACTGGGAATATGACTTACTTTTGGTTTTTTGTTTCTTGTTTTCTTTTAGCCTAAATTCCTCTGATTAAATTCATTCTCTGAGTATGTGGGTGACCAATGTGGACTCCCTGGGTCTAAAAGTTCAGTTAGATTTTTTGTCTTTCTTCCATTTTTTCCTCACTTACAGAGATCACCACTCTGTGCCATATTGATATCCTATAATGACCTTCGGATGTCACATACTTCTTTTCCAATCTAGTGTGATGACAACGCACTGTGCTCAATTGGTAGTGTGCGATGACCTTATCTCGTTGCACTGTACCCCACTGCCATCCTGCGATGACTCCTGTAGGGATTGTTGGAGTGAGCCAATTTTTCTTTTTTTCACCCAGTTTTTCCTTAGTTTCCTGGGATGAACTTCTAATACCAGTGTTTGATTTCTTTGGGAGTTTAAAACTTGCATTTGATTCATTTTCAGGGATTGAAATTTTGTCTTTGTAATTTTGCAAGTTTTTGACTTTTGATCTTTGTCACAAGGATATAATCTCGGGATCTTGATCTGAATGCTTGTTTGAAAAAGGGTCTTTGATTTATTTGAGGTTTTGGATTGATTTCACTTAATGGATTGTTTGTTGATTGAGAAACACTTTTTGTTTGCATTTGACAAAAGGTTTTCTTATCTTTTTCATTTTTCTCTATATTATGAGTTTTGATTTGGGAATTGTGTTGAGAATGTCTTGATTTTCTTGCATTACATTTTCTTTTTCCTTGTTATATATCTGATCTGATTTGAAAAAGAGAGGACTGGGATCACTTCTTCTTTGTATTAATTTCTTACAAGAACAATTTTGCATTCAAAATATTTGTTAAAAAGAAGAATTTGAAATTTTTTATGATTATTTGGAGTTTTGTTCATTCAAAATTGAGGAATTACAATTCGTAGTTTTCATACTTCAAAAGAATACCTTCTCCCTACTCTAATTAGAGTTCACTGAATTAAAATATTGCACATTCATCTCTTCTTTCATTTTATTGGGTCAATGTCACAACATCATCAGTTTCAATTCCATCTCCCTTTTGAGTAAACAACAACCTCTAAAATGCAGCGCAACTTTAAAATTTATTAGCAACTTTTATTTTCTAGGAATTATTTTCACCAACAATTAGATAGGATATCGCTTTGGAATAGGTTGTAAGGCACACTCTCCAAAGAATCAAAACACACAATAGTATCTTGTGATAGGGAGAGTTCAAATCCAATTGCTACATTTTGTCATGGGAAGCCCTTCTAACACAAGGGTCAATCATGAGGTCGCATTAGGAATGACAGAGTTACTCATCCTGCTTTGTTGGTCTTAGTGTAGATATTGTGTGTGTTATTGGGGGTAACTTGAGAGTATACCCACAATTATGTGTCGGAGCTTCTTGATTTGATTTTGGGCTAGATACCCTACCTTTACACATGGATCAGACTATCGATTGTTTCCCTAGGCACCATTGTTGTAGTTGGTAACTTTAGTAGCGTATCTCTTTAGGATATTTACACAAGCATTTTGTCATGGGAAGCCCTTCTAACACAAGGGTCAATCATGAGGTCGCATTAGGAATGATAGAGTTACTCACCCTGCTTTTTTGGTCTTAGTGTAGATATTGTATGTGTTATTGGGGGTAACTTGAGAGTATACCCACAATTATGTGTGGGAGCTTCTTGATTTGATTTTGGGCTAGATACCCTACCTTTGCACATGGATCAGACTATCGACTGTTTCCCTAGGCACCATTGTTGTAGTTGGTAACTTTAGTAGTGTATCTCTTTAGGATCTTTACACAAGGTGACTGTGGAGGATAAATTCTTCACGGTAACTGGAATTGACGTTGGCCAAACTCACTCAGGCTCCTTGGAGGGTATACCCACGATTATGTGTGGGAGCTTGCACCAGATGTAAGTCCGTTAAGCAAGTTGTCAATGTAATGTTTCCACCTGCTTTATCCTAGCCCTTTCTTATCTTTATTTCACGATGTTGGATTTCATCATCAACTAGTGACTTCGAAACAAAAAGGTTTGTTTTCTTGGTTTGATTTCTAGATTTTATTAGTGAGTGTTTTTTGTTTCTCTAGTTGGACATAGATTTATTTCGTTCTTTATTTGGATCAACCAACATCATTTTTTTTCGTTCACGTAGGATGCAAGGGCTACCCCTGGAAGATCTGGAAGGTTTCCTCCCTTTGCTTCCTAACTCACGAGAAGGCTCTCCTGAGGGAGTAGTCAATAACAAAGTATCTTCTGAGGTTGGAAGAAAACACTCTTTAGAAGGATTCATAATAGTTTTGGATTCTTTAGAGGCATTCTGACTTCCCCCAAATCCTTTATTGAGTATTAGACAAGACGTGAATTTACTCCAGATGAATTCATTGGGAGAAATTGTTGTTTTTGATAATATTGAAGTACCTACTAGACCTAACACAGGATATGGAGTAGACGATCCACTTTTTCAAAGTGAATCATTTAGAAACTCGACTCACATGGATGGAATTTTTAATCCTAGATCTTCCCCTTCTTCAGTGCAAGATCTTTTTGGCTCACTAGGAACGAGTTCTAATCAACCTATGGAATATCAAATGCCTGAGACATTTGTTACCTATATGGTACCTTTAGATCATGTTATTGAAACAACCAGTAATGTCACCATGGTTTCAGACCAATTGTTGATTGGTTCTCACTCGATTCTTCCTCTCCAGATGGCCCATTCTATTATGATCCCACGAGCTATGGTTGTTTCTACTATAAATGTAGTTATCACTCAATCTTCTATTGGAATGCCACTTCATCTTAGACCAAATCCTTCACTTCCCTATGGGTATAACACTTTGAATACTTCCATTTCTATCCCTACCCAGAATCCATCTGGAGGGACTGGACTTTTTGTTCACCCTAGGTATAACGTTGCTAGTCAATTTTTTCCTACACCTGCCCAGGTTCTCTTCGGGGGGCATTATGTTCCTCCTCAACCTTTGTTAAGAGGATATAATCATCCTATCCCTAGTGTCTCCAATCCATCTGGAGGAATCGATCATTCTATCACTTATGGTTTTCAGATTCCTATTGGAGGTCAACCTCAAGTTGGGGGGAAACCTAAATTTGGTGGGCAACCTCAGATTGGGGGACAACCTCAACTTGGGGGGAAACCTCAAGTTAGAGGCCATAACCCAGTTTATGGACAAATTATACATGAGTTACAATCTCAAACTTGGAATATTCCTTTCCAAGCGAATCAACAACCGTCTGGGGGGAAACATCCTCAAGTTAATTATTTTGTACCCCCTAATCTCGGCCAACCATATCCAAGTTCTATGAATCCTACCCGGGGTCGAAATTATCAGTCCAATGTTCCTTTCCAAGGGAAAATACCTAATATTCATAAAAACCCTCCACAACCGAATATGTTAGGATTGTCTAACTATCTGCAGACTGCTTATTGTCCTACTGGTATACCTGCGAGACTTCCTCCTAAAAACTACCAGTTTCCTCAAGTGAATAGACAGATTCCTTTTCTTTCCACTTTGGATTTATCGGATTTATCTAGGATTTTGAATTTTCCTATTTTTAATTCTCCTTATTGGCCCATCATACCATCCAAATTACCGTCTGACATTTCTATGTTTGACGGTCGATTAGGAGAAGACCGAAATAACCATGTCATGAATTTTCATATTTGGTGTTCATCCAAATCATTGATAGATGACTCCATAATATTGCGACTTTTCCAATGAACTCTCATGGGTTCAACAACAAAATGGTACATCGAGTTACCACAAGGATTCTCTAATGAATTTAATACCATAGCCATGGCCTTTTTAAAACATTACCAGTTACCAATTCGATATGAGACAGGAACCAAAATTTTGAGTTCTTTTAAACAATGTTCTTCCACTCACATTTCTGATCACATTCATGAGTGGAGGAGGAGGAGACGCTTAATCAAAGTTCCCCTTCCTGATCAACTATTGGTTGAGTGGTTTACCAAATCACTCATTGGGCCTATAGGCTGTGATGTTTCCATGGGTGGTGTCTATTGATATTATGGTAGTTGCGGGATGTATTTACCTCCATGTGTAACCCTTACGAGAAAATAATATTTTGAGAAGAAATAAGTAACCCTAAAGCATTGACATAACCCTAGAAGACAAGTCGGCTCAAGGAAATAATTAATATTAAGTACTTAGTCTCCATAATGATAATTTGACCCAGACAACTCAGGAAATAGTATAAATACAAGTAACCAGACCTCATTTCATACACACTACTCATAATTTCAGCTGGGAAGAAGTGCGTACTGCGGGAGCTGGGCTAGTGCGCAAGTCTAGGGAGAAGCTGCAGTCGGCAGCTGCCGCAATCTCATTTTTTTGTTTAGGCTCAAACTTTATGTTGGTTATGGTTGGAATTTCTGATTAGTCTTGGTTATCTTTATGCATTATCCTTGGTTGGCTATTGGTTTTCTTCCAGAATCATTCTCTGTCAAGGTTAAGGTGCTAGGGACTGGCTTCGACCTATGGTTGGATGAAAATATTGCTATATTGTCTATGGTTAAATGAGAACATCCATTAATTTATAATAGGTTATGGGACCACATTATCTTCAGACAGTCTAACCATTAAAAGATAGATTGGGAGGATTTTCTTAGTTACAATTGCAATTGCAGCTAGTTTTTTGCTGCAACAACGAAACCCTAACCCTCTTGTTGAGGCACCTTAAGTGAATTGATTGACCTAATTTATGGATATCCTAGTGATCCCTAGCCTAGCACATCTCCTGGTACTCTTAGCAAGCTAAGACATCAAGTTTGAAGTTTTTGTCAAACTCAAGGGTTGACCAAATCAAAACAATTATGACTTACTCTATGAAGTTAGAAGACAGGTTAGAAGGGGATTCTAACTTTAGATAATGGAAGAAAAGGATTGACCCCATCCTTTCCAAGAATAAAGTTTTGGATATCGTGAAAGGAAATATCATGGAACCACAGTTCGAAGAAGGGAAAGAGAAGGAACCTTAGAACATTGTTGTTTTGGAGAAGTTCAAAGACAATGACATCAATGTCATGAATATCATAGTGGAATTTATAAAATACCACTTGATACCCTACATCTCCCATATTGACTCATCTAAGAATATGTATGATGCTCTAACAAACCTTTTCTCAGTTAGAAACATTGGACAGGTAATGAGTCTGAATAATGAGCTCCGTGACATGAAAATGAATGATGATGACATCATAACATCATACTTTGTGAGGATATCTAAGTTAATATATCAACTACAAGCTATTGAAGAGATCATTTCAGAGAAGGAATTGGTAAATATAGTACTCAATGGTCTTCCCAAGACATGGGATGCATTTGCTGCAAGCATGAACACAAGAAAGGAGTATTCTACATTTGATGAACTTTAGACTTGTTGTGCACAAGAAGAATCAAGGATTAGTACAAAACAGAAACCCCAAAATAAATACGATGATCAAGCCTTCACAACAAGGTTCAAGAATTTTAGGACTAAAAGGAATTTTGGCTCAAAGAAAAAGCCAAATGAAGAGAAAGATATGTCAAAAATACAATGCTTCAACTGTTGAAAATATGGTCACTACAAGAATCATTGTCTCGGGCTAAAGAAAAGGAAGGAAATGCACGAAGCATCAATTGGTGAAGAAAGGAAACCCTCAAAGAAGACCAAGCAAGATAAAACATACTTCTTCTTCTAAGACAAGGTAACAATATTCTCCATAGTTCTTGTACATACCATGTTTACATAGTTTTTGTACATATCTTGCATATCTATTTCTTAGAAGATAAGATGTTCAAAGAGAAACAATACCTATGGAAGAATAACAAGATAAGGATTGATATCATGATGACTCTATGAATAACAATGAACATGGAAAGATGAAGTACATTGACAATCCTTGGTAAAAATTCTTTTGAAAGATATTACAACTTCTGAAATCAGAATCAAACTCGAAGAAACTTGGAAGAAGTAAAAACAGAAAGAAGTCAACATTCAAGAGGAAATTAGAAAGAGACCTATGAAACTTTGCAAAAGCAAATAAAGATGTAGAAAAAAGAGTGGAATCTCTTAGATGGAGGGGGGCAATTATATAATTCTAAAAGAAGAGCATGCATTCATGCATGAAGCAAGGATTAGGAGGGAGATAATCCTATATACTATGTTCCATTGAAGATTATGTAGTATCTATCCATGTTCCCATAAATGGTAGCAACCATGAAAAGCATGCTGGAGTTACTTCACACACACCTAGGATTTATTTTTCCTAAGGTTTTTATTTTTTCATTAGTCATAATTAGTCATTATCCAGTCTCCTATATTTTAGGAGAGAATATTCTACCTGGAGAATATCCTCTTTCAGTTCACACTTCAGTTTGACTAGTTGAGTTGAATTTAGATGTTGCATTTGGATCATCACCATGAAACATTGGGATCATTACCATGATAATTCGACCTTGCCTTGGTATCATCACCAAAGTGGTGCATTAGCCTTGATTCCTTGAGTTAACTCCTCACTACTTTTTGTTCAGTCAATTAACCGAAGACTAGTTGACTAGTTAACTCAACTAGGTGGTAGTTCACTCCCATAACTACCTGAGAGACTATA
Organism: Picea engelmannii; assembly: GCA_009831015.1. Lineage (NCBI taxonomy): Eukaryota > Viridiplantae > Streptophyta > Pinopsida > Pinales > Pinaceae > Picea > Picea engelmannii. The sequence continues at coordinate 307,906 of ML778255.1, forward strand.
ATAGGTGGCAGTTCACTACCGTAACTGCTGGTGTGTATCCAGATCACTTTATATCACCACTATAGTGACTTGGTTCACCTCAAGTTGAACTCATTGAGTTATACAAAGTATATCATGTGTAAATTATTCATTATTCATAACGGTTAATGAGAATTCTTTCTTCTTCTTTTTTCAATTCTCTCTGCAAATCTGTGTATCATTGTTTAGCTAGATCTATTCTGTGTAGGTCAACACATTTACATGGAATCAAATCTGACAGACTACTAATCAAAAGATACACCAAAATGTTTTGCAGGTACAAAAGATCGAAGACAGTGAAAAGATGGAATTCCAAAAATAATTCATTCTTACACCTTACAACTATTTTGCATGGAAGGAGAAAATAACCATAAATCTCTGATCCAGAGGGTTGTATAGGTTAACCATGAATACAAACACAGAACTTAAATCAGCCATAGAAAAATCCAAGTACTTAAATTGCATGGATGAGGCACTCAGAACAATTTAAAGTCTTATTTCTCTCAAGCTCCTTTTTCATATATCTTCCTGTAAGACTCCCAATGAAGCTTGGATCATATTGGAAGGGATCTTTGGAAAATAGGATGATATGAGGGGATACATGCTGGAGGTGGAGCTTCTCACATTGAATCCAAAAATCTTCGAGAATATCAAATATTTCTTTACAAAATTCAAGGATTTACTGTCGCTACTGAAAGCTTGCGGGGTTGATAAATCGAAGGAGGAGAAACAAATGGTTTTCACCATTCTATCCAATCTTGGACCTGAATTATCTATATTTGTATCCACATTCCATAATTTTATATTCACCTCTAGATCAACTTGGAATATGCCTTCTCTTGAGGACTTTATCGAATCCCTGACACAAGAGAAAACCAAGCTCATCAACATGGGTGCAATCAAAGGCCCAAGGGCGCATGCACTCACTGTGCATGATGGAAGCCACAAATATCAGAAATCTAAAGATAAAGATAAGCATAAATCTCATGCACATGCAAAGAAGGAAGGGTACACAAAACACTTCACCGATGCCTGTAGATCCAAAGGAGAAAAGGGAAGAAAATGAGAGAAATGCACATACTGCCACAAAGGATTCCATTCGGAATCTGCATGCATGAAAAAAAAAATAGATCTTATGTCTCAGATACTTCAGCAAAACAACCTTGGATATTGCATCCTCGAGGGTGCAAAGAAGAAGAAGCCAGAAGATCTGAATTCTAGGAAAGGAAATTCTAGCCATGCCTTGATTGCAATCAACTCCTCTCCTGATGCTTGGATCGTAGATTCAAGAGCATCACATCACATGGATGCCTCAGAAGCAGTCTATTCTTCTTTGGATGCATGAAAAGGTCCTCCTATTCTGATGGGGGACAACTCTTCTATCGAAGTCATCGACAAAGCAAGGATTGAACTCACCAACGGAAGCTTCGAGAACGTGCTACATGTTCCCAAGATTTGTATCAACCTTCTCTCCTTGTATCAGATGACAAATTCTAGCACCAGAAAGAAAGTCATATTCACACCAAATTCCGTGGACATATACGATATGAAAACCAAATCCAGGGTTGTTACCGGTGAGGTAAATCATCAGTTTAGATTGTATACATTTTCTGAATTCATTGAACCCGATTCTTCTTTACTACTTACTCATGTTTATGAAAGTAGTAGGACATGGCACGAAAGGTTTGGACATTTGAATTTAAGATAGATACAAAATATTAGCAAGCACAGATTAGTTGATGGTCTACCAGACATCCATTTCTCCAAGGGAGTATGTGAGGGATGTGTTCTAGGAAAACACCCTCAAGAGAAATTCATCAATGGAAAGTCTCAATGAGCTTTCGCACCTTTAGATCTGATCCACAGTGAACTCATGGGTCCTTTTCTGCATCCATCGATCAACAAAGTGAGGTTTTTTCTCATTTTTGTTGATGATTTCTCACATTTTACTTGGATCTACTTTCTCAGGAAAAAATTTGAGGTCTTTCAACACCTTAAAGATTTCAAAGCTTTGGTTGAGACACAGTTCAGAAAGAAGATCAAAGTCCTCTGAATTGATAATGGGGGAGAGTATGTGAATCATGAGATTCAGGAGTTGCTGAGCAAAAAAATAGATCTCTAAAGGAGATGGCATCTTGCATGTTGCATGCAAAGTCACTACCACAAATACTATGGGCTGAAGCACTTAACTGTGAAACATACATCCAAAATAGATCTCCTCATAGATATGTCAAGCATAAGACCCCCTACGAGGCTTGGAGCGGCCTCAAACCAGAAGTGCATCACTTTCTCATTTTTGGTTCATGTGCATGGGCTGAAAAGAAGAAGGCACTTGATCCATAGAGCACTGAGTGCATTTTTGTTAGATACCCTGACGGTGTGAAGGTATATTGACTTATTGATATTTCCTCGAATCGACTCATCATTGAGCATAGTTTCCAATTCGAGGAAAGTGTCTCGCATGTACCTCAATAGTCAAATGTAGACACTTTCACTCTTCCACTTGTTCAAGATGATGAGAATGTACATGCTGACTCTTCTTTAGACAATAGTTCTGATTTAGAGGAATTAGATGATTCAAATTCAGAGTCAGTATAGTCAGATGCAGAGTCAGAGCATCTAGATGCAGTTGCAGAGCTAGAGAAGAGGCCCAAGTGGGCATAGACTACTCTTCAAGATGCATGGAATCTTGTTGGTGATCCAGTTGATACTAGGAGGACTTGATCTAATTTCGAGGAGCCTCCTATTGAAATCACTACCACTGAACCATTTCTTTCCAAGCATCTTTTTTTGGTTTAGTATTCATATTCAGAGTCTTATGGCAAGGATGCTAGAAATCCCTTTTGGGAATCTTCCATGCAGGAGGGGTACAACTCCCTCCTAGAGAATCAAAATTGGGATCTGGTTCCCCTTCCTTCTAGGAGGAAACTTGTCAGATGCAGATGGGTCTATAGGACCAAGAGCGCAACAGATGGACAGGTCAGTAGATACAAATCCAGGCTTGTTGCCAAAGGATTTCAGTAGGTTCATGGTATTGACTATGATGAGACCTTCGCTCCAGTAGCGAAGATGGATTCCATATGATTGGCACTTGCCATTACGGAAGCCAAGGGACAGGATGTCCATCATATGGACATGAAGAATGCAACTATTCATGGTGATCTCTTTGAGGATATCTACATGGAGAAGCCCTAGGGATTTATGTAGGACTCATCTTTGGTCTGTCGACCGAAGAAGTCACTTTATGGCCTCAAGCAGGCTCCGAGGGCATGGTATGCCAAGATGGACTCCTACCTGTTGTCACAGAACTTTGTACATTGTAAACCATACCCAAATGTATACATGCTCAGGACGACTGATTCACTTCTACTTTTAGTTCTGTATGTTGATGATTTACTGATCAGCTATTGCTCGAGTTTAGCGATATCTATAGTCAAGAGGATTCTTCATGACAGGTTTTTTTATGACAGACATGGGTCCGCTACACTTCTTCCTTAGACTTGAGATCAATTAGGATGCATCAGGCATCAAACTGTCTCAAGCCAAGTATGCACGAGATATCCTTGAGAGATTTCACATGAAAGACTGCAAGTCTTCTCCGACTCCTTTCCTATCAGGAGTCAAACTTGAGGATGGGGGGGGAGACTCCACTGGTTGACAACACACTATACAGACAGCTAGTGGGGAGCTTGTTGTATCTCACACACTCCAGACCAGACCTCTCATATGCAGTTAGCACAGTTTCTAGGTTCATGGAGGAGACGCATGAGCTACATTGGAGTTATTCATTTTTACATACATTGTACCTTGAGGGGGGGGGGATTTCCCATGAGGTTTTCCTTCTTTCCTCACTTTATTTGCAGTGTATATTTTGTACTTGGGTACCTAACATGGCCTCATTGCTAGGACCCAATCTTTATTTTCACCATAGTGATGTTCAGGGGGGGTGTTGGAGTTACTTCACACACACCTAGGATTTCTTTTTCCTAAGGTTTTTATTTGTTCATTAGTCATAATTAGTCATTATCCAGTCTCCTATATTTTAGTAGAGAATATTCCACCAGGAGAATATTCTCTTTCAGTTCACACTTTAGTTTGACTAGTTGAGTTGAGTTTAGACGTTGCATTGGGATCATCACCATGCTAATTCAACCTTGCCTTGGTATCATCACCAAAGTGGTGCATTATCCTTGATTCCTTCAGTTAACTCCTCACTACTTTCTGTTCAGTCAGTTAACTGAAGACTAGTTGACTAGTTAACTCAACTAGGTGGAAGTTCACTCCCGTAACTAACTGAGAGACTAGAATAGGTGGAAGTTCACTCCCGTAACTAACTGAGAGACTAGAATAGGTGGAAGTTCACTCCCGTAACTGTTGGTGTGTGTCTAGATCACTCTATACCACCACTATGGTGAATTGGTTCACCTCAAGTCGAACTCATTGAGTTATACAGAGTATATCACGTGTAAATTATTCATTATTCATAACGGTTAATGAGAATTCTTTCTTCTTCTTTTTTCAATTCTGTCTGCAAATGTGTGTATCATTGTTTAGCTAGATCTATTCTGTGTAGGTCAACACATTTACAAAGAAGAACATGTTTAGTTTGACTTTAGAAGAAGTCTTCTTTAAAAGAAGCCTTAAATTATACCTAGTTGTCCATCCACATCCATGATCCTATGATCAAAGGAAGAAGTTGGAAACTTCAGGGCATGGAATATATAGAAAACTCCATGGACCTAAGAGCTAAGCAAAAACATGAGGAAGAACATGAATATTCCAAGAGAGAAATAAATGCCAGAACAACCAGTCATTATATCAAGAATCAAAAGATTACCATCTTGGTTTGAACCCACTAGAAGAAATAAAGAAGAAGAAATAGAAGTTGTGATGAAGAACAATGTATGAAAGACTTATGAATAGAAACATTGCAATATTTAGAACTAGAGGTTCTCCCATATGGAGGGATAAGACTATGATGATTGCCTATTCTAGTAAACCAGACATACCTCTACATGAGCCATTATACTGCAATATCCATGGGTTGAATTTTACATTAGATGAATGTAAGGAATGTTCTCCTCAATAGAATAATTGAACAAGAAGCGTATGTAGAGAAACCTCAAGGTTTTTGAGGTATACCAGAAAGAGACTCTTGTATGCAGATGGAAGAAGATCTTGTATGAATTCAAACAACTTGGTGCAGAGCCTCCAATGCACAACATAAACGTGGTGAATTTTTTTTATAATAGAGATATAGTATCGAAATGGCTACTTAGAAGTCCAAGATGATGGCTTGCTAATTTTTATAACCTTAATTTGCACCATACATGATTACCTGGCATCAGGCCATTTTAGATCCCTTCTTTTCCAAAGCACTGCTGAACAACTCTTTAAAAAACCTCTTTTATAAGGTCCCACACACCCTACTCCATTACGGCACATGTGTACACGCTAGATGACCTCAAACAACCCACGTGGGCTGACAAAAGCACGAAAAAAGGAAAGTTGCCGACGGAACACATAGCTTTGGGTGAGTTAACTAAAACTCTTGGCCATGCATGGCCGAGAGTTTCAGTTAACTCACCCAAAGCTGTGTGTTCCATCGGAAAATTTCCTTTTTTCGTGCTTTTGTCGGTCCACGTGGGCTGTTTGAGGTCAGTTAGCATGTACACACGTGCCGTAATGGAGTAGGGCAAGTGGGACCTTATAAAAGAGGTTTTTTAAAGAGTTGTTCAGTAGTTCTTTGGAAAAGAAGGGATCTGAGATGGCATGATACCAGGTAAGCATGTATGGTGCAAATTAGGGTTATAACACTAATCCATGACAAACTCTCATGATAACAAAATATGTACCGCTTGGATATGTTCCAGTTTGAGCCTTTCCACAATTTTATGAGCTAGCAGGAAACAAAAGAGTTGAATCCAAATATGATATACTATAATGATCAGAGCTATATGAAGCCTTCTGAGAGAAAACCAATGTTCCAGAAAGACCGAAGTACATTGAAATCAAGCATTACATTCTCCATGATGAAGTCCAGAAAAGAGAAGTGATTCTCCAATATCTATCTCCACAAATGAGAAGATAGCATATATTTTGGTAAATCCTCTGTCCAAGATGAGAGAGTTTGCGTACTCAAGAAACAAGTTGAAGCTTGTGGAGACGACATCTTTATTAAAAGGGAAGAGATGACTCCCAGGTTGGGAGGGAGCACTGATAACATAGTCACCAACTTAACGAGAACTCTACAAAGTTCTCATTTTTTGAGGGGTCAAGTTTTTTACCTCGTTTCTAAAAATGGTGCTACCGGTAGCACCCCCCTCCATTTTTTAGGTGTTTTTTTGATATTTTAAATTTTCTGATACATAAGGTTTCCACTTTGTTTTTTTAAATGCTCATTTTTTCATTTATTTTCAAATTGTTCATTTCTTATTTATTTTTTCTTTTTTCTCAACGATGTTTTTTCATTTATTTTCAATTTTTTTTATTTTTTATTTTTTTTATTCAATAATGTTTTTAATCATATTTCCATGCTTCATCCAATGTTAAAAATGTTGTACACCATTTAGTTTTTTTAAATTAAGATTTTTCATATAATTATCTGTCCTTAATTAAGTAATGGTTCCATACATTTTAAATATAGTGGAAATATCATTTTTAACACATTTGTTTACCTTACTTTAATACATAGAAAATAAGTGTAGTGAAAAAACACTATTTTTAAATATTTAGCAAAAAATATATAATTCTTTTTTTTTTGGATCAATTAAAAACTAAAAAAAATAAGAAAACAAACAGAATTGAAATTTAAAAAACAAAAACATTTTAAAAACAAATTTATATAAGAAAAAACCATTGAAGAAAAACCTTAAAAACTAAAGAGGAAAAGAAAACCATACATATATATATATATATATATATATATATATATATATATATATATATATATATATATATATATATATAAAGAGAAAATGAGAAAAAAATAAGAAAAAAGGTAAAAAATAATAATTATAGCCCCAAAAAACTTTTAAAATGTGAAAAAAAAATCCCAAAATTCAAAACATATACACAAAAACCCCAAATTAAAAAACTTAAAATAAAAATTTTAATACAAAATTTAAATAAAAATGAACAAAAATAAGTTGAAAAACCTTAAAACTACCAAAAAAAAATGAAAATTTGTATCAAAAAGCTTAAAAAAATAAAATTTACACAATTTATTTTTATAAATATCTAAAAAAACATAAACATATTTATAACATTATAATATAACATTGTTATACTATAAGAATGTTAAATTATAACATTGTTATATTATAACAATGTTATATTATAACAATGTTATAATATAACATTGTTATATTATAACAATGTTAAAATATGACAATGCTATAATATAATATTGTTATAATAGAACAATATTATATTGTTAATAATGTTATAATTCTATAATATAACAATATTATATTATAACATTGTAACATTATTAACATATTATATAGTTTCATATGCATTTTCAAAAAACACATTTAAATAAATTTGTAGCATGGGTAATATTAGTGTTTTTGTTAATTTTTTTTTCATTTGAGATGTTTTTTTTTAATATTTTATTGAATTTTATTGAATTTTGATTATTTTTCATTTTTTTTAAATAACTTTGAAGCGATTTTTTGCTCTTTACGAATTTTTGTTTTTTAAATTATTGTTTTCCGGGGAAATTTTATATCTTTTCCATTTCTTTATAGTTTAGCTTTGTTTTTCACCACTTTGTTAGCTCACAAAATTTCTTAGCTCATTTGTTTTGAATATGATCAATATAACAATACTTTAAAGAAATTATTTATGTTTCATTCAATGTAATTTGTATTTATTTTTTTATTATTAAAAGTAAAAAATTATTAAAAAGTTATGTTAAATTTTTAAAGTATTTAAAAAGTAAACATTTAAGGGTTTCTTTTATGATTTTGTTTACGATAATGATGAGTTCCTTTACCACATTATAGAAATGTGTCATTTTCATACCTCAATTTTAGAATGGGTGCTACCGGTGGCAATACTTGTCAATTTGATGGTTGATTTTGAGGTTTTTGTTTTAATGGTACCAAGTGATAAAAATACGATTTCAAATGATCTCAAAATTTAACATTTTGAAACGAAAAACAATTCAAAAACATCTTATTTGTTTTTAGTTGACGATTTTAAGGTTTTTCTGAGCTACTATCTAAGTTTTGAAGACCATGTTTGAAAAATGTTGTAATTTTGACCCCATTTTAAAACATGGTTCTACCGGTAGCACCATTTTTTTATTTGGGGGTTGATTTGATGTTTTTTATGCAAAAATATGGGTTTTTTGGGCCAGAGTTCTCGTTTTGAGGTCATAGTTCTCATTAAGTTGGTAACTATGTTTGATGTGCTATTGATTTATGGATAGTCATTTTTCAAGTTCGAAAAATGGTCCAAGATGAGAAGTTCCTTTCCATTTCAGAAAGTGGTTTGAGATTTCTGACAGACATGCATTTTCTAGTTCAAAAAATGGTTCAGATCGAACGGTCATTTTCGTAATGAAAATGGTTCGATGGGTTGTTGATGTACCATAGACAATGATTCCGCTTGTGGCTAGTGTGGGGGAATGGTCTAGGACCTTCTATCTTCTTGGCAGTCACTCTCAGTAGTGCTCAAGAAGACTAGTCCACTTCGCAGAAAGTCATTCTTTCGAAGCTCACAGTTGTGAGTAGTTTTGAAGAATGGTATGTTTTGGAGGTTGGTGTAGGACAATCATTTCCTTAGGAAATGGTCCGGACAGTCCTTCCCTAGGGGAGATTCATTCTCTCCATATTGCACTTTGTTTAGTGTCAGAGGAATGGTCCAGGTTCAACAATCAGAGGCATGCATTCCCTAAGGCAGACTCATTCTCTCCAGGTTGCACTTTGTTTAGTGCCAGAGGAATGGCCCATATAGGTGAATGGTACAGGCTAAGAAATCAAGACAATTAATCTTCTATGATTGAGAAGAATAGTCCAGTATCTCATGACCAATGTTTTACCTTCTGAGGGCAGATGCTCTTCCATATCTCACAGATGTGAGTGGAAGAATGGCCCAAATGATTCATTTTATATCATGACATTTTTTTTTTTTTTCTGCAAGTTGATATCAGATGATATCATTGCTATGGAGACTGTATGTCTCTGGACAATAGATTTATGCTACTATGGTGGATGTGTTCCACTTGTTGTGACTATGTGTCACTGATTAAGTAGTTGTGTGCTACTTGGTGTGGTAGTGTACCACTGGATTGTAGTTGTGTACTACTATGGATAGACACAGTTGTGTTATATTGAATGAGATTGTTTTGATTTTCATTGAAGACTATCAATAGTGTTGAAAATGATTATCAGCTAGATGGATGGTCAGTGTACTAATGGACAAACATTCTCTAGACGGAAATGGTCTAGGACATTTATTCTTCTAGGACATATGCCCGGATTAGAAGAATGGTTCCTATATCACTCTTTGGAGTGAGTGACTTATTCAACATCATGTCTGATTACTCAGATCAAGTATGGTTTCAAGAGATGATGCAGTTGATGCTGTTAGATGAAGCTGATAGTGATGATGGTGCTCGTGATATAATCATAAGATAGTATTTACGACTATGATGATGCTACCAGTTGAATGGTAGGTTTGTGCATAAGACCATTGCCTTCAATACCTCCCTAGATAGAAGGGAGTGTTTATATTATGGTACTTGTGGGAGGTATTTACCTCCAAGTGTAACCCTAATGAGAATAAAATATTTCGAGAAGAAATAAGTAACCCTAAAGCATTGAACATAACCCTAGAAGACAAGTCGGCTCAAGGAAATAATTAATATTAAGTATTTAGGCTCTAGAATGAGAAGTCAGCCTAGACAACTCAGGAAATAGTATAAATACAAGTGGCTAGACCTCATTTCATGCACGCTGCTCAGAATTTCAGCTGGGAATAAGTGTGCATTGTAGGAACTGGGCTAGTGCGTAATTATGGGGAGCAGTTGTAGCCAACAACTATCATAATCTAGTTTCCTGGTTTATGCTCGGACTTTATGTTGGTTATGGTTGGACTTTTTGATCAGTCTTGTTTATCCTTATGCATTAGCCTTGGTTGGCTATTGGTTTTCTTTTAGAATCATTCTCTATCAAGGTTAAGGTGCTCGAGGGTGGCTTCAGCCTATGGTTGGGTGACAAGATTGTGATATTGTCTATGGTTAAAAAAACGCATCCATTACTTTCTAACACTGTCGTCACCGAAGAGCAGGCAATTAGTTGTGCTCAGTATCTAGATCTTGTTTATTCGCAAATGGGCACACTTTAAGACTTGATCTTTGATGCTCCTTGTCCTTCTATGAATCCTACCCCAACACCTTCAACATCTTCTCATGCTGCTAATGGTGTGATTGGAACCTTTCATGCTCAGAATCATTCTTCACACGCTAGTCATACCAATCCCAAGTCTACTGATCCTAATGTACCAAATACTCTTGCTCCTACTCCTTCTTCTGGTAATACCTCTGAAGTTAATTCGTTCAATCTACACCTACTGGTAAAAAATAAAATAAAAATAAAGGGAAGGCTAATAATTAGGAAAAAAATACTACTCAACAATATGAGAAGTCCAAAATGTAGCCCGTTTATGAGAAATATAAATGTAAACATCGTTAACCTTACCTTATTTGTGGTGATGATCATTATATGAAATATTGTCCATGACGTGTCGATGTTACTAAGTTCCTGCAAGGGATCGGGAAACATCCTATGCTTTTCGTCTTGTCACAATCGTTTACTTCTCAGCAGCAGACCCAACTGGTCATTCATGAACAACCTTCTCCTTCTACCTCATATTATGTCCTTATGTGTACTAGTGACTCCAAGAAGAATGAAGTTACAGTTGCAACTTGAGCCAAAGATTATTCTCTGTCGAAATAGAAATTTGGTGATATACCACCTTCGTTGGTTCAAATTCTTCCCTCAACTTCACCTCCAAATGGTCCTCTTCATCTTGAATGACTGGGTCTCGATACATCTCTTCGCCTTCCTCCCAAGGGTATTGTTCAAAAGTCTTCATTTAATCGTCACACACGTGCTACCCAAAACTACAGTATTTTAGAAGACCTTGCACAAGAACACTCTACGATGTCGACTCTCGAAGTCCTTCAAAGTAGTCATACTCAATGGAAGGTGTTGTTAAAGGCTATTGGTGGAATTGATCCTACCGATACCAATTTGATAATATTTGACCTAGAATATCATATTCCAAGGCTTCCTCCTCAATTAGAGTTTCAAATCCAAGTTGTTGTAGAAAAGAAAAATATATGTAGATCTCGTATTGATGAAGGAGCCTCGAATTGTGTTATGTTCGTTACTTGTTGGAAAGCTATTGGCTATCCTGCGCTTACCGAGTCGCACAATACTCTTAAGGCCTTCAATGGTACAGGTTTTAAACCATACAATGTTCTTCCTTCATTGTCTATTACATTAGAAGGTAAATCGGTCGATGTCGAGGTTGAGGTCTTTGATGCACCTCTTGATTATAATATTTTGCTTGGTCATAGATGGATTGATTCCATGCGCATGGTTGTGTATACTCTTTTCCGTGTGTTATTTTTTCTGCATCAAATAAAGGTAGTTACTTTTGACCAACTGGCCTTCTTTAATTCTGATTCTCGTACTCGAAACATCCCTTTTATTTCGAAGACACCTCTCGGTTATGAGAATTTTGGCATGGGTATTTTAAAATATTCCACATTGATGTGTACATTTCTTATTCCATCGCTCGATATTCCTCCTCCTTTTGTCGCTTCGATTAACATGATCTCAATCATTGTTCATGAAACCCATGAGTCATATGACCCATGTATAGTACCTAGCTCTGACAATTATCTTCGTTATGGTAAAAAGATTCCTTTAGGTTTGTTAGAATCCGCTTATCAAGATATTCTATTAGCAACTCCTACTCCTCCTTCTCTCCGTGATACATCTTCAGATCCATTTCACGTGATCTTTCTTATTGATGAGATGATCATGTCAGTCATGTCTATGGAATATAATCCATGGGATGATGGGAATCATTGTTCTATTCTCTTCCTAGAACGTGATACCATAGAGAGCTACCAATGGATTTCGACTTCATCGACCGTTGTTGTTCATATTGACGCCTCTTGTTCTATTGATGAGGTTTTCACTTATAAATCCATTTTTCAAGAGTTTCGTGACGTTTTTTCTAGGATTTATGAAGAAATGCCAGGTATTGATCTTGATATTTTTGTGCATGAGATTAAGACTTATCTAAATGCTAAACCTGTTTGAGAGAGACTTCTCCTAGTACATCCTCGTAAAGTTGTTTCTATTAAGCTTCAGGTTGAAAAACTTCTTAAAGTTGGCTTTGTCTATCCTATGGCTTTGACTGATTAGGTATCCAATATTGTTCTGATAAATAAGAAACAAGGAACGATCTGCATTTGTGTATATTATAGGGATATAAATGATTGTCCTAAGGACAATTATCCAACCCCTTTCTTTGACTAGATTGTTGATGACTGTGTCGGGAGTGAAATCTTCTCATTGATGGACAATTTATCTGTCTATAATCAAATTAATATTTTACCAGCGGATCAACACAATAATTCTTTTATTTGACCTTGGGTAACCTTTGCCTACCGAAAACTACCCTTTGGTTTAAAAATGCTCGTGTGAACTTTCATCGTGCTATGTATTATGGTTTTCATGACATTAAGCACACTGTACAACCCTATCTTAAGGATCTATCAGTGCATTCCATGCATCGTCAAGATTACCCGACACATTTACGGGCCATTTTCATACGTTGTTGTTATTATCACATACATTTGAATCGACACAAATGTGTTTTTTATGTGGAATCTATCCGAATTCTTGGTTATATTGTGTATATACATGGGATTTGGGTAGACCCCTTGAAGTTTGAAGCTATTCTTAATCTACCTCCTCCTTTCACGCTACGCCAACTCCAATGTTTGTAAGGGAAGGGATTTTTTTTACGTCCATTCATTCTCGATTATGATGAATTAACGAAAGGATTCACTCAGATCCTCAATAAAGGTTATTATTTTGTATGGGACGATATTGCAAACAAACATTTTGAGGCTTCCAAACTTTCCTTAACTTGTACACCACTATTGTTTCCCCCTGACTATAGCCGAGATTATTTCTTGTACTTAGCTGCTTCAAACTATACTATTGCTATGGTTTTATTCCAAGAGGATGATTCACAAGACGAACATGTGATATACTATTTGGGTCAGAGTCTCATGACTACCGAAACCAAATATTTACATGTGGAGAAACTAGCCTTGGCAGTTGTTCAAGTTTTTCAATGTTTTCGTCACTACATCTTATTATGTAGAACCACATTTATTTCCAATTGCAACCCCATGCAACATATCCTTACTCGGAAATTGTTGTGGGTCAAGTACTCTAAATGGATAGTTATTCTCCAGGAGTTTGACTTGGAGTTTGAACGTGCCAAGTCAAATAAGTCTTTGGTTTTTGTCGAATTGATTTGTGACCTTCCCTTTACTAAGACAAAAAATGTGGCAGAGGATTCCTTACCTGATGAATCCCTCTTTCTGATCAGTTCTGATGATGTATGGTATAGATATATCATCATCTATATCAAGAATCAAACTTTCTGGACTGATCTTTCTAGTACAAATCATCGTCGTATACAGTATCAAGCCTGTCAATACATTATCCTTGTGATACTCTTTACCGCCATGGTATTGATTCCATATTTCGACAATGTCTTACTTATGATGAAGCTGAGAAAGATTTGAATGACTGTCACTCTGGAGCATGTGGTGGTCATATGTCTGGGTATGCTACTTCCCAAAAGATCTTATGAGATAGTTATTTTTGGCCTCCATTGTTTAAGGATTACATTACTGTCATCCATAAATGCCACGCTTATCAAACTTCTAACAATAAGATCTGATCACACCATGCTCCTCTTCACCATACAGTTTTCGTTGGTCCATTAGCTAAATGGGGCATTGACTTTATGACATGTAACCCTCACTCGGTCGGGGGGCATTGATAAATTATTGTAGATGTGGATTATTTCACTAAATGGGCCAAGACGATGCCTACATTTGATAATACCGAGAAAACTGTAGCTTTATTCATATTCAATCATATCATCACTAGATTTGGTGTCCCTCAAGCCATCTTTACTGATCACGGTAGTCATTTTCTCAATTTTATGATGTTCTAACTTACTGAGAAGTTGGGTCTTTGCCATGAAAACTCAACCCCCTATTATCCATAGGCCAATGGCCAGGTTGAAGCAATTAACAAGGTTCTCATCACTACTATGTCAAATTGGCACACGATGTTGTTCTCAACATTATGGGCCTATCGGACATCCATTAAGTCTGACATGGGATTCACACCTTTCCATTTAGTATATGGTATCAAAGCAATATTTTCGATTGAATGTAAGATACCATCTTTGAAACTAGTCGTCGAACTTCTCCCTAACACCTCTGCTAAGAAAGAACGTCTTTTGTATTTGATGGAATTAGATGAAACCCATCATGATACTGCCTTAGTTATTGAAACTTAGAAAAAAACATGTTAAATCCCAATATGACAAGCATTTCAAGCCACATGTTTTTTCTTAAGGTGATCTAGTTCTTCTTTATGAGCAAGATTGTGATTTTCTAGGGGGTGGTAAATTCGAGCCCATGTGGCAGGGTCCTTATATTATGAAACAAGTGTTGGAGAATGGAGCTTATGATATGGTATATTATGATGGAGTTCCTTTGAGTGAACCCATAAATGGGATTTACTTGAATACGTACTATGCTTAAATCATTTTTGCATGAGTGTTGTGTATTTTTAGTGTATCATACTCTTGTGTGATTTTTCATTGTTTGGTTCCACCTTTTGACTACTTACCTTGAATTGAGCTTGGTTTCCAGATGTCGGTGTCTTCACTACTGCAAGATACTAGATATATAAAATATGCAGAACAGGAACGAAATGCTAGAAATAATAGAATAACAGTAAAATATCCAGCATAATCTTCACAATACACAGAAATGATATACGAAATAGCAACAGAAATAGCACTTGAACAGAAA